>JAQZBX010002288.1:32050-73556 GCA_029593785.1 Cabassous unicinctus
GAAAAAAAAAAAAAAAAAAGAACACTCTGAAGATCAGTAGGTGTCACCACCATGAAATGGTATCTGATCCAATATACTACAGGATGGCAGGTCCGTTTGCATCCTGACAGTTGGCTCAGAAGTTAACTGCTATTTTAAGTCTCAGAACTGCCTATGGAATTATTGATTCCTGGTATTAAAGTTTATATGCACACACACAAGTATTCAATTCTCAAAGAGAGTATTATGAGTTTGTTCATTAAGACAGTACATTGATACATTAGATTATGAAATATAAGTTAAAATCTTAATGCTTCTAGAAAAACTTCAATCTTTCCAAAGGTCATGAGTCTGACACATTAGGGTAAACCTAATGTTTTCATTTTCTTTCATTTTCTTTCCATATTTAAATTATTTTATGGCTTCAACAATTAAAATTAAGCTGTTTTAATATTTTGTTTTGTTTTCTACTTTGATGTATCTATTATCTCTCTTAAATTAGTAGAAAGTCAACCCTTAGAAAAAAGTGTATGGGGAGGCAGTGAGCATTTCTTGAGAACCCATGATATACCAGGAATGCAGCAAGACACATTATAGCCATAATTTCATGTAATCTTCACAACCATCTTGTGAGATGCTAGAATTTACTCATTTGACAAGTGAGTAAGCTGAGACCCAGAGAGACTGCCTTGGCCAGGAAGTGGTATCAGGGCTGAGATTTGAACACAAGTCTTAGGGGTTGTACGCTTGGTCTTTTGGATGATGGGGATCATAATCCCTTTTCTTTTTAACTTGTCGGTCATATAGGATGTCTAGTTCCGTTTTGTCTTATGGGGCCTCAATAAATGTCAGTTAATGGTGACAAAACAGGACTGGATCAATGAAATCACCATTAAAGCTTGGATTTGTTTAATTGGTGAAGTTAATGAGAAACCAGAGTAAAAATCAATGTATCGGCTGACCTCTGAATGAGAAACTCAAGTGGGAACTTGGCAGTCATACAGAGGAGATTCTTTACCTAAAAAGATATAGCAGTGGTCTCCCTTCAGTCCTTCTCTCTCATTTCTTTCATCTATAACACCGAGTCTATCCTTACATCATCATCAACATAAGTTAACGATGCTGATTCCTTCCTAAAGGTTAGGGGTCATTCTACAGAAGGTTGCTGGGATAGATGCCCTCCTGGTCCAGAGAATCCAACGAATCTAAGAAACCTTGGAGTGGCTTCTTTGAAATTGTCTTTCATATCTTGATGGGCTGCAGGCTCCTGTCATTTGAAAACTGAATTTGCTATTATAGTGTCAGAGTTAGTGTTTATTGTCAAAACGATCAACATATTGGATGTCTCTGCTTCTGATTTATTTTGAAAGATAAGACATTTTTTCTGAAAGTGCTGCAGATGCCACACAAGCTGATACTTTGAACACACACATACACATTTGAGCATACACACATACACAGAGAGAAGAAATGCAGGTTTGTTTAGTGACTACATTTGATTTAGTGTTCTACCATGTTGAAACTCTTTAAGCAGTAAAACTTTTCTTACACTCATTAAAATTGTAATATGAATGTATGGGAAATGCATCTTTGCAAATAGGATTATCTTCTATTCCTGGAATGAGCCTGAATTCTCGCAAATTCAGTGTAATTATACAGAAGGCATATATGAATGTGAGGAACTATGATTATCCAAAACCTTTGAAGATTTCCAAACAACATGTGCACAGATCATTCTGTGGCAACACAGAAGGGGGAAATTATCTCTTACAATGAGATGGGAAGACAGGGACATGTTGATCATCAAACGGAGCAAAGGGTAAATGAAGCAGCTCCTCCCTCCCTCTTCTGCTATATGTACTCTGAAAGCCTAGTAACACCTAAATTGTCTAACTGAGTCAACCGTCTTAAACACTGTGACCTCCGGTGACCCCCAGCATTTAGACCCTAATTCCAAATGTCTTGATCTCTTCTCTCTCTCTTTTTTCTCCTGCTCTTCTGAGTAGTCTGGCAATATAGATGAAAGTGTACCATAGTGACTAGGAGGTCTGCAGAGCCCAAACTCTGAAGTCAAACAAAACCTCACTACATTTTTGAGCTACTGGAACATATTTTAAAACCTTGACTTTTAACAATGTCTCTTTCTTGAGGTCAAAATTAAAAAAAAAACAAAAACAAAAAAAAAACCCACCCACCCACCTCCAGATAAATGACTGTAAGTTAAATTCCAAACTTGTTTTACCTCTGAATCTTAGTTTTGTTTTGTTTTTTTGTTTTA
Source organism: Cabassous unicinctus (assembly GCA_029593785.1). Taxonomy (NCBI): domain Eukaryota; kingdom Metazoa; phylum Chordata; class Mammalia; order Cingulata; family Chlamyphoridae; genus Cabassous; species Cabassous unicinctus. The sequence continues at coordinate 34,308 of JAQZBX010002288.1, forward strand.
TGGCAAAGTTGAATAATGATACTTCATAGAATTACTGAGAAATTGAATGAGAACATCCGTGTAAAGCCCTTAACACGGGACTTGTCCTAAACAAGGACTCGTTGATGGTAAGAGGTAGCAGTAGTGGAGGCACTAATGGAATCATGGTAGTTATATGAATATTAATTTATTTGTACACAACAATGTTCTTTCCATTTATGAATACAAATCTGTTTATATCTTCTGGTTCCTGACAGAAGGAAGAAACCAGAGTATAGACGGTCCCAGGGCTCTCTCATAAACCAGCACATTGTTTCACAACAACAATACAGAAAAGTCTTGTGGTTGAGGGTGCCTGCATCTTGTTCAACACCAATACACCTCATAGTAGACTCTCTTAAAGATTGCTTTCTTCTGTTCTCAGCTGACATTTTGAAAATGTTCCCAAAGACAAGTTTGAGTAGTCTTTTTAAGAAACCAGGTGGCTGACACATTTTTTCCTGTCAGTCCATGTAATACTGAGCCAAAAAGAGGGAATTATGAAATACTTACCAGGATTAAAAAGGAGAGCCTATGAGATGGAAGCTTTAGAGGACATCAATCAATAAATTATATGGTAGTCAAAGTAGGGCAATTAAAATGGTGAGGAATTAAAAGTCTCATACTATTGGAAGAGTATTTAAATGCTTGTGGATGGTGAATTTAGTGATGAGAAATGAGAGAGGACAAAAAAGCCAGCTTCAACTATGTATTACCTCAGTAAATTCATTCATAGTTGATATTAATCTGGAAAACAGATTGTTGCAATAGAAATTAATTGGGTCTACTACAAGAAAGAATGCTCTAAATTGACAGACTTTTCCAGAGATGTTATGTGTTACTTCAGAAGGCAGAACGACTCCATCAATGGAGTTATTCAAGGAGAAGTTAATTATTCACTGCTCACACATCACTCAAGAGAAAAAATTATATATGGTGAAGGAAAAGAAGCAAACTTTCAATACCAAGATGACTTTGAATACAGGCCTAAAAAGTTTGAATCTGCTGAGTGCTTGTGAGGCTGTCTGGCAATGTAGTAAATCCTCATGCTATAATTTTCCAGTGAGATCAAATGGAACTGCATTTTCTAGTCCTAATTATAATCTTAGACTTAGGAGCTGGAAGGGACCTTAGAAATCATCTAGTCCAGTTTCCACATAGAGGTTTTGGCAACATGGCTGGGTGGGACATTAAGTTGAAAAGGAGCCTGAGGCTGTCCTGGCCCTGCCAGATAGCCAGCCAGATCCATTAATAATGCCTGTTGTAGGTCTGTGTTACGGTGAGCAGGAAGAGTGAGGGGTCTGTTCTTTGGGCATCTTTGCCCAATCTGGGCTCCTCACTTCTTAAGGGAAGTTCAGAAAATACCAGAGAGTTCCTCAATGACAAATGACCAGGTAATGGAAGAGAACATAAGGTTTTACTAGTGATACATTATGACTAAATTATCTTTATGCAACATTTCTGCCTACCCTCTGTTAGCTCTTTCTTCAATTTGTGTACCCCATACACACATAATCTGATGCCAGAGCCACTTGCTTATCTGATACTTAAAATGAATTAGGTGCTGCTCTAAACATTTTCCGTTAACTCATTTGATCTTTATAACAACTCTGTGAGCTATCTTAGTGTTTCCATCATTCTCATTTACAGAGGAGAAACTAGGCCCAAAGAGGTGAAATCTCTTACTTCTACCCTGGTAAGCAGCAGAGCTGGGATTTGAACCCAGGCTCCTTGGACCCTCAATGGGGTGCTTTCTCAGCTCAAAAATAAGTGATTAGTGATAGCCTCCTTACCATACCTTAGGGATTTCCCTGAGTGTTCCAGGAGGATTTTTTTCTGGATAATTTCAGGGTTGTACTATCCACCCAAACTACCAGAAAAAAAGAGGTCTAAAAACCCCTTTGAAGACTGCTGACTATTGTCAAACTAACTTTAAGAAATAAAGAGAACTGAAATTCCCAGCTTCCCCATGCCAAAGTAAAGACTTCTTTCATGCAGAAACAAGGCCAAAACCAACTCTAAATTTCTTTTAAAATTAAAGAAAGTAGATGTTGGCAGAATGGTGTGAGCCCACTCTTTGAAGCATTCACTCATTTCCTTAAGAAGAACTTCTCTTTTTGACCCACTATTCCATGAAAATTATTTTTTTAAAGTTCTTCAAAGAAATTAGCAAAATAAGCAGTTTACAATAAAAGAAAATTCTTTTTAAAAAGACGCATGCCTTAACCACAGCATTCCTCTAAATGGCCTGCAACATGATAATTACAAAGAAACCCAGGTTTTGTTAAGTATAGGCTTTTAATGAAAGAAACATAGTCATAAGACTAACTGCAGCTGTTGAGGAAAAAAATAAATAAAAGGTTGAAATAATGGGGTGTACTGAAAAAGAATGAGGGAAATAAATCTGCTCACAATAAGATTTGTGGACCTGTGCCAGCAAAGTCAAAGGGGGAAGGGTCCCAATCCAGCATTCCCCCTGGTTTGAGGACAGTGTGTTCCCGTGCTTACACGGGGACAAAACAACTTCAACCTTACCAGCACCAGTGGGTGTGTCACACACATATGTAACTCAAGCCCGAAGTAAAGAAACACTCTTTATTCAAAGAGAATGGCTTCAAGGCTATGAGAAATTCAGAACGCCACATTATTACCAGAATCATGAAAATTTTTCAAAAAGTGTGTCGTAAGAAGAATGCCCGAAGGACCAGGAGACCTATTGAGCAATAGGGACAAAATTCCATTATCTAGAAGAAGGACAAGTTAATATTGGTGGGAGATCCAGGAAGGTCTAAGAATAATACTAAAGGGCAGGTGTGTTTACCTGCAATGGCCACTGAGGCTTAGACATATAACCGAGGAGAGTCTTCCTTTTATCGCTCGTGGCTGCAAATATCCTGGGGCTGTCTTCTCACTCCATCTGCCCCTTCTCATTCTCACCTCGTTGGGCTGTGTTTCTACAGAGTGCTTATATTTATCAGGCACTGTCTTGTTTATGTATGTATTAATTTGTCATTCATCTCTCTCCCCCACTGGAAAGTAACATAACAAGAAAACTAGAACTTTTTCTTATTAAGTACTATTCCCAGCTCCAAGAATCCTGCTTGGCATGGAGTAGGTTTTGATATTGTTCTGATGAAATTTTGAACAACTGAATGGCCCTCACAGGCATGGACTCCTTTGGGAACTTCCTCAAATACAGCATTCCTGATTTCAGGATAGACAGGATTCTGTAGCAAGAGCCTGATGGCCTTGAAAGAACTGTAGGCTGGGGTTTCAGGGACAAGGCTGCATCTTGTACAGAACACGGGCAAACAATTCCAGATGGGACCCACAGTGAGCCTGATCTGCCACTTCACCTCCTTCTTCCAGTCAATGAGCAAATGTTCATTGGGCAACTATGACGTGCTGAATATCAGAGGCTTAGGGAGCAATGATCAGCAAAGTCCAGTCACTCCACTCAAGAAACTTGTGGTCTAGTGAGAAAAACAAATAAGTGAAGGAGCAACTATAACACAGGAAGAATTAGGGCAATTTTGGGGAAGGGCTGAGCTACATAAATATGGTTTCTGTAAACCTCAAGTTTGAAAAGACGAAGGTAATTCTTATTTTCTTTTTTGGTTCTTTTTTTTTGAAAGAGAATAGAGTTAACATATGATAAATTGGAAGTCTTTTTAAAACTAGAGCTGTGCTGTTCAATATGGTAGCTATTCACACATAATTATTTTAAATTAAATTTGAATTAATTAATTTGAATTAAATTAAAACTTCTGCTCCTCATTTTATGGGCTCAAAAGCCACATGCGGTTTCTGGTTACCACACTGGACAGCACAAATAGAGACCATTTCCATAATCACAGAAAATTCTGTGGGATAGTTTTGGCCTAGAACATTTTGCCTTCCTTTCCCTGCCTACTTGAGTAGCACCAGAAGTTACATTTCTATCTTGTAGTCTGCTTCTAAAATAAATACCATTTCTTAAAAAGGCTTAGATTGTCTACACGTTCCTTTAATAATCTCCATGACCTTATTTTCCATTCCATACAAGAGGGGGTACATGATTCCCCCAAAAAACCTTTTATTTTGATTTTTGAGTTTGTGAATTTATTGATGGAAAGTACGGCAAAAGAATACAAACTAACTGACATTTAGTTCATTTTCACAGTCATCATTATGTAAAGCATAGTGGTAATGAAATCCAGATGATCTTGGAAAATCTAAGGATACTAGTGTTCTATGCCTTTTTTTACTTTTTACTGGGAAAATAGCCTCGGCATATTTCATCTGCCGGGGGGCATTGCAACTTGTAAATGAAAGCAGCTCCAGGAAACGTAAAACTGTCAGTTATCTAATCATGCCATCAGCTAGGAAGGAGAAAAGACAGGGTTAAACAACACAAAATCCAATTCGATTGCATCACCTTGCTCTAATAACAAGCATTATCATCTAATGAACCTGACTTAAAATATTTAAATTGTTACTAAAGCTTCAAATTTTTAGGCAGTTGTTTACCCTAGATATTGTCATGTATAAATGTTAAATTGTAACAATTGCTTACTCATTATCATTTCTATCATTTTGTTAAAATATATTATTACAGGACATGCTGAAGTAATTATCTTAACCATAGAATCCCTTAAAATTAAAAGTCATAATTTGCTTTGGTAGAAAAACCACAGACTATGCTCTGCAGTCAGGCAGCCACATGCCCGGAACTAGCCTCTTTCTAATGCTTGTATGTGGAGCCTGTTACCTGCTCAAGCTGAGCCTCATTTACTCACAAAGGACACTTCTCATCTAAAAGGCCCATCGTGAATGCTTGTTTCCCTTTTGTCCATCCATAGCTAAATACCCTTTATGTTACTTTGCTTAAGTAAGACCAGGCTTTTCTTCCAAAGTTGGCAATAATTGAGATTTAATCTCAGGGTTGGTAGATGCCCCTTTTCTCCTAATACAGAATGTGACAGCTGGAATTAAAAAGAACAATATTTTATCACCTCCATCTTTCTATAGAGTAGGGAACAAAGGCCCAGTGAAATTCAGTACCATGCCTAAACCACAGTTGATTCCTGGCACTCTTTAATAATGCTGAGCAGTCCATCCAGTGTGCTGTAGTTGATGCCCTAGTGGGGGTAAATTCCTCCCAGTTCTCATTATTAGGAAAGGCATTCTTCTGAGACATTCGTTGTCCAGTCATATGCTTGATGTCATCACTGACGTGTCGGAGAAGAACCGAGAAATATCCCTGAGCGTATATATATTGCTTGTGGTGCTTCTGGGTTTGGGAGGCTTCTCGTATTTAGTATTTTGTTTGCCGTACACCGTGCCTCTGTCTCTCCACCAGGAACGAGGCAAGAACTCCCCCTACTCAGCTTATGCAATAAATGGCTAGAAAGGGTCCTGACCATAAGCCTGTTTTCAGTAGGCAGAATCAATTAATGCTAGTTCTTTAAGGGGTACAAAAACCTCTCTACCATTCAGTCTCTTTTTCTAAATCACATCTTAATCTGGGCTTGCAAGAAAATTTCAGAGAAATGGGAGTACAGACCAGAAATCAGACTTCATTGTTGCTGCATTTATATATATATAAATATATGTTATAAGGGGAATTTTGACATGCTTAAATGGTGTTATTACATATGATACACAAGTTGTTTATTCACTCACTAATCATTATTTTATTTGTTCATGCATTCACTCATTGATACTAGTAGTTGTAATGGTAGTAATAATAGTAATAGCTAAATAAGGTCCTTACCCTTACAAGATTTACTTAAAGACCCTATTATGTATCAACTCTCTCCTAAGTAGCTTATATTGAATGAGTATATGGTTTGTTCAGTTGTATTCCTGAAGTTTAAATCCAGTATCCCATACATTTCTTTAAAGAGTCTAAAGAAAGAGGCTACTAGGGTTTTTTTGAAAAAAAAAAAAAAAAAAGATGTTTAAATAATTTAGGAGTTTATCAGTAACGAGACCACATAGAACTAGGAATACAGACTCCAGCATAGGGCACCGTTCTCTTCATTCAGGTTGATTTTAAATGACCGGATAGGACCTCTAACTGTGTATTTATTTACTTTCTGATGCAAAGCGTCACAAACTCCACAAAGAGATAAGCTGTTTTTTATCAGCATTTTGAATAATTATCATCAATACTTATAAATTATTCTCTCTAATTCACATATGAAAAGAAATCTTTGAATTCCTGGAGTTTGGGATTGCTAACTTTTAAAAAATAGAGCACTTTGGAGATTTCTTGAAAAATGGAAATGTTTACTAACACAACCAAACTAACAGTGAAGTGTCAACTATAAAATGATGCTATGTGTCTGAGGTTTGAACCATTAAATTTTGTCTCCTAAAACTGAATTTATTCCAATAGCAGAATCTTTAATATTAATTTTTACAACAAATATTTCTTTGGAGTGGCCTTTTTTGCATTCCATTTCTTTCCTTTATGCTGCAAGAAAATAGGAACATTTTCAATTAAATAAGAGACCACATGGCACACTTCAATGAAGCCAGAGATAAGGAACTTACTCTATAACTTGTTGGCTGTATGGCCATGAACACTCTTAGCCTCGGTCTTTTTATATGTAATGTGGGGAAAATAACAATAACCTCTCAAAACCATCACAAGTAGGGTTTCTGGATTTGGGGGAGGGGGAAGGGAACACAGGACACTCAGTTACATTTGAATTTCAGATAAAAAATATATATATATTTTTAGTTTAAGTATGTCCCAAATATTTCACAGTACACATTACTTTCATCATTTATCTGAAATTCAAGTATAACTGAGTTTCCTGTATTTTAACTTGCAATATGAGTTAATGAGAATTATTTGAGAGAACATAAAGCAACTGACATTAGTTTTCTTTCATTCTCCTTGGATATTAGTATGCACTGTTGTGACAGTTTGAAGTTCTTTTAAGAATCCCAAAAAGAGAATGATTATGTTTTTGAACTAATCCATTCCTTTTAAGTGGACTACATCAGTGAGGCATGACTCAGGTTGTGTCTCGCCCTTTTGCTTGGTCTGATGTAAACAGAGACACAGAGAGAGACAGACAGAGGAAAAGGAAGCTGCCATATTATTAATATATTGATTCTGCCATGTGAGAGAAAGGACTGCAGGAAAACAGAGAAGCCTTGAGAGGCTGAGAGAGTCTGGAACCTCCACACTATACTGTGTATTATTTAATAAATATATAACACCCACACCAACACAACCTCACAAGAATAATGTTTTTTTTTTAAATTTCAATTCAAGCTTACGGACCCCTGGTTAAGAACCCCTGGTCTAGAGAGGAAGGCAGAAACCTCGGCAGAGCTCGGTGGCCATCTTGCTTTGCCATGTGGCAGGACCCTGAGAAGGCATCTCTGCTGATGCCTTGATTTGGACATTTCACAGCCTCAGACCTGTAAGCTTAGCCCAAATAAATCCCCTTTTATAAACGCCAACACGTTTCTGGTACTTTGTATCAACAGCCCTGTGGCAAACTAAGACAACTACCAAAACAGTGTAGGAGAGCAGATGTAGCTCAGTGGTTGAGTGCGTGCTTCCCATGTACAGGGTCCTGGGTTCAATCTCCAGTATCTCCTTAAAAAAACACACAAAAAAACTGTGTAGTGTTTATGGGTATAGTTTCTGGAGGCAACAGCCCGGATTCAAATCTTGTCTCTGTCTATTACCAGCAGCGTTAATTTAGATTATTCATTTAACCTCTTGGGATTTCAATGTCCTTATCTTTAAAATGGGAATAATAATAGTATTACCCTCATATGGTTATTGTGTAAGTTTAAATATAAGTTAACTTATGTGAAATGCTTAGAATCTGCCATTTTCCTGAGCTCTTATTAATATCCCTAATACCCTCTCCAGTGTTGGATCAGAGCAGACACAGGGTGTACTGACCGAAGAGAGAGAAGGAGAGGGAATGGTGTAGAGGGTGGGGGGATAGAAGACGGGAGGGTGGAAAACAAGAAACCTAGAGAAGACAAGAAATGCTAGATGAAGCAAGAACTCACTCAGTTATGAATAATAAGCACATTTTCTATTCCCAAGTGGGTAGGTTAGGTTCTACAAATGATTGGCAAGTTTTTATTTTTCACAGAGAACTAGCATCAAAGCTGATTAAAGAAAGAAAGAAAAAGAAAAAAAGGAAGGAAGGAGGGAAAAAAGGAAGGAAGGAAGGAAGGACAGATGAGAGAAAGGAGGGAAGGAGGGAGGGAAGGAGGGAGGGAGGGAGGGAGGGAGGGAAACGCTGTATTTATTCCTAAATAAATACATTGGGAAAAGGATCTATCTCTTTGCTTAGTGAAAATAATGGAAAGATGTGCTGAGCTGGCACACTTCAGGAATAAATTTGAAGGGAATTGCTTCATACAATTTCACGAAGGGACCTTAGGGAAGGAGAACTATTCAGTAATTAAGTCACTCGTCGCCCTTGCACGATGGCAGATCTATGTAGATGTCACTTGAGGGGATTTGATGACTCTCTCCCTTGGGAGTGCTTTGCTTTGGGGAATCTGAAGCTTTACTTAAAGAGGTCATTTGCTCCATAGATTCTCAGAGCGATTACAGCAGTGACAGGTTTTCTTGCTATTGTAAGACATGTGGCACACCTTTCATTTATTTACATATCAAGCCAAACTGAATTTGTTCTGTGGATGTAGGTAAATTTTGAACGCTTCAGCATAAGGATTTCAGTTATTTTTAAATAAAATTAAATTTTAAAAAAAAAGACTAGAATGGAAGCTAGTGCTATTTTTATGTTCTTTGAATCCAGCCACCAGTCCTGAATATTAATAACATTGTCTACAGGACCAAGGAAGGGACCAGCTGGTCCGTAAGTGAACCTCTTTGAAGAATAACACAAGTGTCTCACTGCAGAGCGTAAGGCTTGGTATCACACATGGGTTAATATTTGTTGATTGAAAAGGGGCCTCTCTCTCAATCAACATTATGAACTGCATTGATCACAATGACCAACAAAGTCATATAATCTGTCTTAACGACCATTACTAAAAAAAGACATGATATTAGATTCCTTTTAAATATGCAGAAAATGCTGAGACTGAAGGTTTCCAACTTTAGAACAAGAAGTTTGATGTGGGTAACTTAAGACCTGCAAAAGACCTCTGCGGGGGGCGGGGGTGGGGGGCGGGGGAAGGTTATATATATATAATATAAGCACCTTTGCATTAAGACACCCTTGGGTCATTAGAGTTTGAACCAGTGTGTAACTTCATACGCAACCCCTCAAAATCCATTGTAATAATATTAACTCAATTGCTGATTAAGATTGTGGTGGAATAGAGATTATATACATTTTAAAAATTTTCCTAACATCATGTTATAAGTCTGACAATTTTGTAAAAGATTTTCAGCTTAGCTATTATAGATTGGTAAATGATGATTAATTTTAAATGCATAAAGTTGCTTATCAAACCAGTCTACAAAGTTATCATACTTTTGGAGCACAAAGAGGAACCTTAATTTCTATTAACTGTAGAAAATAACTATATTTTAACATTTTCCTTAGTCAGACTGTGAAAACTGTAAAGTTACTCTGCTTTTCTTTCTGTCAAGGACAAAACACAAAAAAGCAATATATTTATTTCTGACAACTGATGATATTTATAACCTCAGCTACATTTAGATTGGCTTCATTATAATTTTATCCTCAATTATCCTATATTAGATTATGTTTAAAAATTTAAGCTAAAATCTCATTATTTTGGAGACAGGCAAGACATGAATCCTACATCAAAAATGAAAAATATGATGGCTTTGAGACATGTCTGCTATTGAGAAAGGACTGCAATATTTCTCTTACCATAAATATAAGCAGCCCATATTTGGGTAAATGTGAATTTTGTGTGGAAATGGCTGTTTCCTTAATATATAGACTATCCTTATTTCATTTTTTATTTTTTCTTAAGCCATTTGGTCCTCAAATTTCCCCCTATAAAAATAAAATATCTCAAATTTTATTATTAAATCATTATCAAAAGTTCATATGGAAACACATATATCTGAGAAGTATGCCAAAAGTGTAAGAATTTAATTACTCTTCTATTTTATTTAGACTTTTATAATTTTGTCCTTCTTATAACTTATTGGCCTGTTAAAACCTTATATTTATTAAAATCTCTGAGAAAATAATTTTTACATATATTTACCTTATTATTTAAATAGTTTTAATTTTTAAAATCAAATCTACTTGAATCCTATTATTTGGTGCATAAAATTTTATATTTGTTCTATTGTCATTGAGCTTCTATAAGATTTACAAAATAATGCACTGTTTAGTTAATAAATTTTCCTTTGATATCTTGCACAAAAATATTATTAGAGCAGTTTTTCTCTTATTTGCAATGGCTAAAAAAATCCTGTAATTTTTTATGCCCTTAAATTGTTATTGCATCTGGGAGTGGATGTGGCTTAAGCTGTTGAGTGCCCGCTTCCGACATGGGAGGTCCCGGCTTTGGTCCCCGGTGCCTCCTGAAAAAGACAGACAGAAAACAAACAAACAGCAAGCAAAACAAATGAGAAAAACAGCTCAGGGAAGCCGATGTGGCTCAGTGGTTGAGTGCCAGCTTCTTACATATGAGGTCCCAGGTTCAATCCCCAGTCTCTAATACCTAAAAAAAAAAAAATTATTGCATCGCTTACAAGCAACTTTAAGTTAAATAATTTAATCAAATCTGAGCATCTTTGATTTTAGTAGATTTTAAGTTATATACATTTATTTAAATAAATGTGATACTTGACATTTCACCACCATTTTATTTGTAGAAAACAAATAAAACACATTGTTTAGATATGGTCTTTGAATATCTTACTTCTCTTCATTAATTTTGTGTGCTTTGATATAAATTCTCTTTGATTGCCTTTTATCCCTTCATAAATTTGAAGATAGTTTACATTTTGGGTTTTATTAATAGTAGTGGTTCTTATTACATTCTGTTTTATTAAATAATTGTCAAAATTAATTTCTTTAATTTTCAAAGTTGATATTTGATTATTTATCTGTCTTCCTTCTACGTATTGAATAATGTAATTAAATGGGAGGTATAACAACTTAGCATTAACCAAGTTTTGGAATCAGGGATGTGTTTTGTTCCAACCTCTCTGAAGTATACCTTGATGACTTACTTAACCTTTACAAACTTTTTTTCACTTGAATAATGTTAATAAATCTTCCTGCCTTAGAGGACAGTTGAAAGGTTAAAATAGTATGATGTATGTTAATTGCTTAATACACAAAGTAACATAGTGAATGCTCTTAAGGAGTAATCATTATTGTTATGGTCAAAATCATCATCATATTTAACATTAACCTTCTTTTCCTTTTCCTGTCCCATTAAATCTAGTTTTTGTTTTGTTTGTTGTGTTTAGTTTGGTTTTTAAATATAATCAGGAATTTAAAACCACAGTCACACTTTTGTTGTATTTAAACCTTGAAAACATTCTTTTTGAATATTTACTTTCATTCACATTCTTGGGGAGCCTCTTTTCCCACTATATTCACACTAATCAAAATTGGATAATGCTAATTCTTTGAGAACAGGAGTATAATGAAAATTTGCCTAAATCAAGTTTTTTTTGCTCTGCTTTCACACATCAGGCACCTATAATAACCTTCTACCATTATATGCATGTGTGAGTTGAATGTTCAACATTTTCTTAAGATTTATAAAGTTTTAAAAAAATAATTAAATCTGGGCATTGTAAGTTCATGGGTAAACATATAATATTTTCTTTTTTGTTATGCTTAAAGAAATTGATCACAAAATAAAAAGCATAACAATGTGAGTTAGGGTTTATAATGAATATAGAGGTACAATGTATGAAACCATTTCACAGAGGAGGAGGGAGTGTTGAATGGGTAAATGAAATATACTGTTGAAAGATTATTACACTTATGAAGGGAAAAGTGGGAAGTGTGGAGGTGAAGTGTGAAGCATGAGAAAGTAAAATAGACCCTAATGAGTTAAAGACGCATTATTGTTAACCTAGTTAAGAAGCCAATATATGAAATAAAAGAGAACACATTTTTTTAATCAACTCAAGCAAGCCATTAAAGGATCAACAAAATAAATCAGAAAACATTTGGTTAGCTTATACCCAGGTATATCAATGATTCCATTAAATGTGAATAGAGGGAAGCGGATGTGGCTCAAGGGATTGGGCTCCTGTCTACCATGTAGGAGGTCTAGGGTTTGATTCCTAGGGCCTCCTGGTGAAGGCAAGCTGGCCTGCATGGTGAGCTAGCCCGCGTGGTGTGCTGGCCTGCACAGGAGTCTAGCCTGTACAGGAGTGCTGGCCCTCATAGGAGTGCTGGCCCAAGCGGAGAGCTGGCACAGCAAGATGACACAACAAAAAGAGACACAGAGGAGAGACAATAAAAGAAGCAGCTCCCAGGGAGCTGAGATGGCTCAGGAGATTGAGTGCTTCTCTCCCACTCTGGAAGGTCCCAGAATTGGTTCCTAGGGCAACCTAAAGAGAAGACAAGCAGACACAGAAGAACACACAGTGAATGGACACAGCAGACAGCGAGCACAAGGAGGGGAGAAATAAATAAAATTTAAAAATCTAAAAAAAAAAAAGATGAATAGACCAAATGCCCTAAATAAAAGACAGAGATTGTCTGAAAAAAATTAAGACAAATCCAATCTTCTGTCTACCAGAGAAGAATTTTATATTTAAAACAAGAGATAAATTTAAAGCAACAGGATAGAAAAATAATGCCATGCAAACACTGTTAAAAATGATATGGCTATATTAATATAAGAAAAATTAGATGTCAGGACAGTGTATTAAGGGAGATAAAAAGGAAAATTACATAATGATACAAGAAACAATTCAAAGGAAGACATGGAAATTTTTAGTAGCTCTTTACCTGGTAAAAGGTAATCAAAATCAGAAGGAAAACTGTCAGAACAAAAGGGAGAAATAAATGACTATGCAAAGATAGTTGGAGATTTCTCCACCCTGTTTCAATAACAAAATCTGCAAAATCTACAGATATTTGCAAGACAAAAAATTCTAAATGGCCCATAAATCAAACAAGAAATTACAGTGCAAATTAGAAAATATTTTGATGTAAATAAGAGTGAAAAGATAAGCATATCAAAGTCTGAGTGATGTTAAGTACAGCAGTGCTAAGAGGAAACTTTATAGCTTTCAATAAATTTACCAGAGAAGAAATCCTTAAAAACAATGATCCATCCTTTCATCTTAAGAAACTAAAAGAAAATCAAATGAACCCCCCAAAACGTAGAATAGAAGAAGTAATCTTAAAAAGAATCAAATAAGAAACAAAAATAAGGAAGAAAATTGGGAATGCCCAAAGCTAGACCTTTGAAAATATCAGTAAAAATAATAAACACTTTGTGATGGTTTGAAGAGGATGGACTTCAGAAAAGTATGTTCTTAAAGCTAATCCATTCCTGTGGTTGTAAACTTATTGTAAGCAGGGCCCTTTGATTAGGTTTCTTCAATTAAGGCACGGTCCAAGGTGGGTCTCAATCCTCTTACTGGAGTTCTTTATAAGAGAATGAAATTCTGAGAGAGGGAGAAAGCCACAGAAGCCAGATGCTGAAAGCAATAAAACCCATGAAAGGAAGAGACCAGCAGACACCAGCAATGATTTCACTTTTCCTTAGGTGAATGGGGTATCTTAAGCCTCATTGAATTATGTTGAGCATACTAAGTATCTCAAAACAGGGAATGAAATTGCTGCATCCACTTCAGATGCTATCATCCTGTGCCATCGTTTCAGATCTGTATGAATGTGATTTGAATGGACTGCACACTATATGCTTTAACGTAAGTTTCCAGTCCTTCTCACCTCAAGAACAAGGCAGGAATGAAAACAAGGTAATGATAAAATGTTCCCTAGATAAGCAGATGTCCAAGCCTGTTTATTAAATGCTCAACTTATTTGTGCTTTTCTGGTCGCCAAACTTGTTAGAAAATCAAAGGAATGTAAGGAGGTAGACATAGAAAAGTCTTAGGCATGTCCTAGGAGAAGAAGCATTAAAATAAATTCTCTCTCATAGCAGCCCTTTTTGAGAAAAATGAAATTTAAAATTCATGGAACAGAAGTTTGGACTTATATAACATTACAAGTGAAAAGGTAAAATGTGGCTAATTTACCAAAATACGTATTTTTTCTCTTTTAAAATATTGTTAAGTATAATAGTATTTATTTCTGTCTTCATATATACATAGACACAGGAGAGAGACAGAAAGGTTTCTTTCTCAAAATCACTCAACTACTCTACAACAGAGGAAGAGCCAGAAGTCAAAACCAGGTCTATCTGATCCAACCACCTACCGTCTATAGATGCTTGAGCCATCACCTATAAGGAACCCCTGTAGTCTACCCCTGTACTCTCTTCTTTCAGCCAGGGGATGCTCTGGCATGCTGAATTTGACATCCAAGTACAGGTATAGAAATGCCACTTGACCAACCCCCCATATTTTCGGAGATCTCCTTATGTGCATGTGGCAGTTTGATATTATTTCTGAATTCCAGAAAGAGATATTATGTTTGTGCTATGGTTCTGATATTCAATGCAGTAGGAACCTTATATGGGTTTGAGACTGCCCACTATCTTAGGAGGGGAGCAAACAAAGCAAATGAAAAACAAAACAAAAATAAAACACTAGAACTGGAAAGGTAGTAACATTTAATTCCACGGCTCCCCAAATCAGGAAATAGTGTTCATGGCCCCACCCATCCGTGCCTGGACAGGAAAATGATGACGTGTTCAAACAGGGTAATTGAGGGAAGTTTCGTAAAGGGCCTATTTATAAATGTTCCTGCAATGTGAAGGAAGCCAGGGATGGTCCTTCCAAACTCTTCCTTACTGTATCAGAAAATTTTCGTTTTGTATTTTCACGTTTGCCCCCATCCTCTCTTAGTCTTATTTCATAATCCTACTTTTTAGAAATGTTTTCCTACATTTTTGTTGCAACTCTGCCTCAAGGATAGCCTCATGTCATTCTATTCTGTGATATCTATATTGATGAAAGTAATGACAATAATGACATTTATTATGTTCTAACTCTATGCCAAGCACTCTTCTAAATGCTATTAAAGTAAACCTCTAGCACTTTAAAGAAAGCAACAACAACAAAAACAGAAAGTATGAGATAAGCAGAATTAATCCTATTTTACAGAAGAGAAAGATGAGGCAGAGTTTTCCCATATCAGAAGGCTACAAGTTGTGTAGCTAGGCTTTATATTTTGATTTTTATAACTCCAAAGTCCATCTTCTTAATCTCTATGGATTTTTTCTTTTATTGATATCCTACTGTCAAGTAAATATTCCTAAATCACGACTCTCTACATACCACTCCTTTGCTAAAAATTCTTCAATGGCTCTGTTCTGCCAACAAGATTAATTTTAAACTTTCAAAGACTATCATTTTCATTCCCATTAGATTTTCCATAAGCCTTTTTATGCAACAGCCAAACTGGAACAGTTGCTCTTTCATATATAGATACAGATACAGATACAGATACAGATACAGATACAGATACAGATACGGATACAGATTTAGATTAGATATAGATATAGATATAGATTCTCATGCATTCCTTAATTTCCTGACTCTTCCACCTGGAATACTTCACTTGCACCCAATTATGCATTTACATATCCTTTCTGTCTTTCAGATCCTTATCCCCCAAGCCTCAACTTTCATTAAGATATTTCGGATTCCTAAAAAATGAAGTACTTTGTTCATTCTGTCACATTCTTCTGACATGATCTTCCCTCCTAAAATTTCCCTCTCTCTCTTAGCATCTTCTACATTCTAATAGTATGTTTCTTCTTTTAAAGCAGTAGTTTGTTCATTTGGGTGCCTTTCCTTCTATCCATCTTGCCATTGATTCAACAAGGTTTATTTATAGATGTCCTGCTAAGTGTCAGGAAACGTAAAAAAAAAAAAAATAGCTCTTTGTGTGCATGTTGCTCCTCCACTATACTCTAGTATAAATTTGCTACTTACTGACTCTTAGCATTTCCGAAGTTTCCATTTCTGGAGTTGAAGACTGACTTAGTTATCTATCTTTATCTCCCATGGTGCCTAGTAGAGGGTCTTGCATTTGCTCTCAACTAACATTTGTTAATTTTTTAACTAATGATGAACCATCTACTGAAAGCTATTTTGTGTTTTTTCAGTGAGTCTAAACAGCTTCCTACCCCGCAGGTCTCCTCCCTTTTGTGTAACATGCCTGGATTCCACCTTCAGTGTCCCAAGGGGGCCATGTTTGGGCCACGCCTGGTTTGAAGCACAAGGGAATAAACTGGCCTTTCAGTTCCTACACACTTCCTCTTGAGGTCTCCCTTAGTGGTTAATGCATTTCTTTCATTTGAAAATATAAATACAAAAATAAATGGCCTTGTTAGCTTATAATTGTCATCTCCTAGGGATACTTTCAGGAACTAATGGGGATTTTTTTTTTTTCCTCTAAGAGAGATCTAAATTTGTCCTATTGCCCAATATGAACCACATGCTCCAGTGAATATCTGTGCCAATGATTAATAGAACAGGAACTGATAGGGAATCTTTAAAATTAAACATTTAAAGATAAATGAGATCTCTAAAGATAGTCAAATATCAGAAAACACTGGAAGAGAAAATTATATTCTGTGAGGTATAAAATATTTTTGAAGTAGGCACATTTTATGTTTTCCTCTAATATTATTCCCTATTTTGTCTGCTAGGCATAAACTCAAAGACATCCTTGTCTCTCATCATTTGTGAATGTGCTCAATTATGTATACATCAATATTTACCAAATGTGTTGTTTACCTGATTTCCAGCTAATGTATACAAATAAATCCAATTCAAATTTAATAGCATCTGCAAAGTGCCAAGTCCTGTGTTGCTATATAGAGACAGGGTAACAGGTGTTAAGCACTTCAAGGCTGGCCAACACAATTATATGGGGGTTCAGAGGAGATACTGCATTGCTTTGTGTAATGACCAGGGATTTTTTAATAAGGAAGACCTAAGTTTAATCCAGGCCCTGCTATTTGCTAGATGATGACTTTGAGCTATATGATTGCCTTTCTTTGCCTTTGTTTCCTGAACATAGGAAACAAATGGGAGACAATGTTGTGCATGAAGAACTCTTCTGAGGACTAAATGGAATGCCATTTAAAAAGTACTTAGCAAAGCACTCGGCCTGTAGTAGGTGATCAATAAATGTTAGCTTGAATCCCTTTCTTTCATTTGGGGCCCTCAAGGAAGCTTCCTGTAAGGGAGGTGATTTTTTGAATTGGAGTTTGAAGCACATGAAAGATTTCAAAGCATAAACAATGGTGTTAGCAGAGTTTCAGATTAGGCATGATTGATATTAAATTATTTCATTACTTTTTCATATTAATTAAACATGATAGATTGTCATGTGGAATAGCAGCTAAGATGGCAGGTGCACAAGAATACTGTGGTATAATACCTTAAATTTGACTTTTCCTTGTTCTCTCTCTCTCTCTCTTTGCTGACAGGCGAGGGAGAAGAGAAGGAAGTTAGAGACACATCTAATCAAACATAGTTCTCTCTTAGGCCTTTGAATAAGTATTCTGGGAGAATTGTCTCTCTAATTGTCTTGGTGAATGAACATATGAACAATTACATCTGCGAGAGCTCAAGAATCATTTTTATCACTTTATTAAAGACATCATAATTATCCACTCTTGTCTCATGCCGATGATCCAGCACCTAGCTTGGTACCTGACCCCATAATCATCAATTTCTAAATCTTTGCTGAACGAGTAAATTTGTGCTTGGGTTTAATTCCTCTTTTCTCCTTAAGTTCATTAAGTGCAAGCCAGTTATACTGTTGTCATGAAAAGTCTAAATGCTGTTAATTTCTGATATACGTGGTAAATAGGGTATTTGTATTCAGTCTGTGTTCAGTCTAACTTGCTATCTCCTCAAATGAGGCTTGTGTAGGCAAAGTCCCTTCAGAACTGAACAGCATTGATTTTTTTTCTTCCTATTGCAAAAGCAACAACAAATATACAAACTCTCCTTCCTTGGCAGAATGTTTATATGCAAGAGATACTGCTTCTGTCTATTTCTAAACACATATTCCCCAGCCCATTAGCTATATATTTAAATATTTTACAGATTCTATTTTTCCACTAATTGACCTTCTGACTAAAGTAATTTGTGATCAGCAAAATAGTCGCTGAAATTAACATGTCCATTTAATATGTTTAAAGAATCTAATCAAAGCAGTTATTTTCAGTGGAAAGCTATCCAGTTCATTTTAGGAAGCTAGCAAAATGCTGATACTAAAACCTGACAAAGATAGGAAACACTCACAAAGAAACTATCGCACATTCTCATTCATGAAAACAAATATATTAATATGAAGAAACAATTTTTCATTTTTATGTATGGGTGCACATCTATACAATCAATCCACCTTCATCAAGTGGACTTTAACCTTTACAAATCTGTTCTTAAACATCAATCTAGCTCTAAGTGAAATAAGAAAAAAAGGCACATTGTCATCTCAGTTGATAGAATGCAATACCCATTTCTCATAAAGGATTTTTGTTTTTGCTTTTTAGTAAAAGGATAAATAACTTTGTTCTTACTTAATAGTAAAACTCTAATGATAAATAATAAAAAAGAATCAAAAACAGTTTATACTGATGTCACTATTTTTAATGTTGTTCTAGAAATTCTGAATAACATAGTAAGAAAAGGAAAAAAGTCAATCAAAGAGCACTTTGTAGAGGTACAGAATTAGAAATTATAAAAGATAATATGTTTTATATTTGGAAAATAGAAAAAAATCAATATATATAAACCTAATTTATTTGGTTTTGATATTCTCGTCTCCATAAGAGATATTTAGATTAACTGTAGATCAATTCACCTTATACTGGAATCTGAAGGGGACAATTGTTACAGCTCTCTATGTTGCAGATTCCAATAGAAAAAGAGACACAATACTCATATATATATCAAAATAGAAGTACTAGAATAGCTAGATTTAAGAATGTTGTCTTGAACTTAAAGGCATTTAGGAATTTCTCCCCTAGTTGTTTTTGCCTCTCTGATCACAGCCAGAGCAACAGGACACATCCTCATGGACTCACAACATGGTAGAGGAGAGAACTCCTATCTCTCACCTGTAGATAAGCAGGTCCTGAAGGAGACAAATGAGTGGTAAAAACAGTGTATGGTTGCATGTGTGTGTGTATGTGTGTGTGTTGGGGATGTGTTGAAGGGTATAGAGAGCTTGAAAGTGTTACCTCAATACTATTCCCTCTTGGGAGACATAGCATGGAGAATAGAGTAGGGGTGATAGGCATCTAGTCAAACCACCACCACTTTTCCACAGAACTCTGCTATGTTCATGGTGAATATGTAAAGAATGGTAGCAGTTTGGGGAAAGAATTTCTACCCAGAAACATTTTACGATGGCTTTACCCAAGATTGGTGATTAAGAGTGTGTGCTTGAATGCAACAAATTCTATTTAATGGATTAAAATGGACACAAATTATTTGTTGTGCCTCCCATCAGGAGGTGTGCTCTATACTCCTTATTTATGGGCTAGGCCTGTGTCTCCCTTTTAACCAACGGAATATGATAGAGGTGAGGCTGTGTGACTTCTGAGGTTATATCTTAAGTCTCTTGGATGCTCCCTCTGGGGAAAACCAGTCACCATGTAAGAAGCTCAACTACTCTGAGACTGCCATGCCCTAAGGAAGCCAACACTAGTCATGTGGAAAGGCTGTCTAGAAAGAAAGAGAGATGTCTGGAGCCCTGACTGTGGTCATCTTCGTAGCCTAGGTACCTGACATATCAGTAAAAAGGCTATGTTAGGCATTTAAGACTTAGGGAATGTGATGTGGGGAAGAATTGAAAAGCTCAACAGACATCACAGTCCCTAGATATATGGCCCCATTTGAATTGTCCCAGTTATTTTCAGTTATTCAAGCCACCCCACCTGAAGCTTCAGTCATTATGTATAAAGATTAAGCTGTTTCTACTCTGCTTTGCCTGTATTCCTGACCCAAAAATTTTGCACAATATGAAATGGTAATGGTTTCATGGTACTAAATTTTGGGTATGTTGTGAAATGGTAATATATGACCCTGAACAGCTGAGTTTGAATCCTGGTTTCACCATCTATTAACAGTAAGACACTGTACAATATTTAAATGTTCTTATTCTTTATTTTCTCATCTGTCAAATGAGGAAAAAAAAAACAGTATCTTTATCATAGTGTTGTTCTGTACATTAAATGAGATAATATGTGTTAGGTACTTAACACAAAGCCTGATAAAAAGTATGTGGTAAATGCAGCTATTATTGCATTTCAGCAAGCTATGCCTCTGAGAAATTGAAAAGTCATGAGAAGAAATAGCACCATAACACCAGTAGAATTCTTAAATGATATTTTGGCTGAAACCAGAAATAGTGTTGGTATGGAATTTGCAGATAATTCTATATTGAACCTCTATGAAAAGTATGTTTTATGCCACCATGATAATGTTTCAATTATACACTTAGCACTTAGTGATAACATTGTATTCCAGAATGGTTATATACCTTCCCAAAAGAGATAGCATTGTCATTTTATGAGGAACCACGACTCTATCTTATCCTGGTAAAAGAAAAAAAATGAAGGAAAGAAAGAAGGAGAGAAGGAAGGAAAGGAGGGAGGGAGGGAGGGAGGGAGGGAAGGGAAGGAAGGAAAGAGAGAAGGAATGAGAAGGAGGGAGTCCATATGTGAGAAAGTCATATTCAATTTGAAAATTTGTTGTTTGGATTTAGAGCTTTAAAAATGTCGACCATTTGTTGTGGACTGAATTGTGTCCAGATGAAAAGACATGTGTAAGTCCTAGTGCCTGGTCCTATGAATGTGAACTTATTTTTAAATAGCATCTTTGAAAATGTTATTAGTTAAGATGAAGACATACTGAATTAGGGTGGGCACTAAACCAGTATGACTAGGGTCTTTATAAGGAAATGAAATTTGGATGCAGAGTGATAGAAATAGAGGCAATAGATTGAATTAGATTGCCATAAAGCAAGGAACACCATGGATTGCTGGTCACCCACCAGAAGCCAGAGAAGAGACATGGAACAGATTCTCCCCTTTAAGAGGATGCATGGCCTGCTAACATCTTGATTTCAGACTTCCAGTCTCCAGAAGTGTGAGATTAAAAATTTATGTTGTTTAAGCAAACTAGTCTTCAGTACAGCAGCCTTGGCAAAACTAAGACACTTTTTGGTACAAGGAAGTAGGGTGCTCTTTTAATAAATGCCTAGAAACTTGGAATTGACTTTGGAATTAGGTAATGGGTAGAGGGTAGAAGAATTTTGATGGACTTGATAGGAAAAACCTAGATTGCCTTGAAGAGAATGTCAGTAGAAATATGGAATTTAAATGTGCTTCTAGTGAGATCTTAGGAGGAAATGATAAATGTGTTATTGGAATCTGGTGGAAAGGTCATCCTTGGCAGAAAACTTGACTAAATTTTGTCCTAGTGCTGGATGGAAGGCAAAACTTGTAAGTGAAGGACTTGGATGCTTAGCTGAGGAGATCACCAAGCAAAATGTGGAAGATGCAGTGTGGTTTCTCCTTGCTGTTTATAGTAAAATGTGAAAGGAATTAGATAAATTGAAGAATGAACTGTTAAGAAAAAAGGAACCAAGGAAAGGAGCAAGATGCTGCAGAGTAAGGAATTCCAAGAGTCAACTCATACTACAGGGCAGTTATTAATCACCCAGAGATATCTAAAATATCTGTTTGGGGAGCCCAGGAGACCAGAAGAAAATTCTTCAAAATCCTTGAAGGAAGGAAAGGAGGAGACAGCTCATCTGCAGTGAAGATTTGTGAGTAGAGCACTCCATGCCATGGAAGCCAAGTGACCATCCTCCACCAGTGGCACAAGCGACCTCGGAAGCTGTTCTATGGCTGGAGTTCCCAAATATGGGGGAGAAGAGATGGTTTGGCACTGACTTCAGCTACTGATTAGTAAATTTGACTGACTAAAGTATAATCCTAATAACAGCTAATGTTTGAAGCTGTCCAAGTCAGAAAGAGGCCAGAAGTCACCATTTTAACTCTGCCCTGGCATGAGGGGAAGCATGGCTGATGGAAAATCACAGTGATGATAGGGACTGGCTTCTTTCCAGCCAGACTGGATTGCATCTCTAGCCTAAACTCCAGCCCCATCTCTAGCAGGGAGGAAGCTGGGAGGACCTGCATCAGCATCTCCAGACAATTGCAGGAGCTTTCAGCTGACACAAACTGAATAGTCAGATACCTGGGGCTCCATCTCTGCATTCCAATAGAACAGGAGGGGAGCTGTGTTTCCTCGACTTTTCTGGACAACTGCAGGTGCTTTTGACCTGTACAGACTGATTTGTTGAGTGCCTTCAATTCCATCCCCACCCTGTCAATAGGATAGGAAGGGACTGGTGTTTCTTCAGCTTCTCTGGACAACTGCAGGTACTTTCAACCCACACAGACTGGGTACACCTGTAGCTCCATCCCTTCCCCCAATAAAATAGGAAGGAAGCTGTGTCACCTCATCCTCTCTGGGCAACTGCAGGTGCTTTCAAGCCTGCACAAACTGGATACTCAGACACCTATAGCTCCATACGTGTCTCCCAGAAGGACAGGAGGGGAGCTGGGTTTCCTCAGCCTCTCTGGGCAATGGCAGGCACTTTCACCCTGAAAGGACTGGACTGCTGAGTGTCTGTGGCTCCACCCCCACTCCCCAATAGTATAGGAGAGGAGGCGTGCTTCCTCAGCCTCTCTGGGCAAGTGCAGGTGCTTTCAGCCTGCCCAGACTAGTCTGTTGGACACTTGTGGTTCCATCCCAAACCCTTAAAGGGCAGAAGGGACAATATTCTCTCAACCTCTTAGGGCAACTGCAGGTTCTGTCAGCCCACATGGATTAGATCATTGGGTACCTGGAGGGTCCGTCCCCATCCCTGGCAGGGGAGGTGGGGTATTGGTGTTACATTAGTCTACCTGGATAACTGAAGTCATTTTTGACCAGCATGGCTTTGTTTGTTACCCACACCTGTGGCTCCATCCCCGACCCAGACAGGGGAAAAAGGGGCATGAAACCACAACAGTCTCTCCAGGCAATTACAGATGGTCTTGTACTGCATGGCTTGGATTATTACACACAGCTGCACCTCCGTCCCTACCACTGGCAGAGGAGAAAGGTGGGAGAAGCATCATTGGTTCCTGGGGTAATGTGGGCAGCATCAGCTGCAAAAGCTTACAGTACAAACTTCAAAGTACTGCACAAACAGCAAGGAAGAAAGGGCAAGAAAGTCCCACAGAGAGCAACTGTGCCCAGAATACATAATCTATCAAGCCTGATGCCAAGACACCAACAAAAAATTGCAATCCATAATGAGATTATAACTGGCCCAGTTAAAGGAACAAAATAAGCATCCAGATGACATAAAGGAGTTGAGACAGCTAATCATAGATATTCAAGCAAATCTCTTTAATAAATCCAATGAAATGGATATAGATATTGAGGATATAAAGAAGACACTGGATGAGCACAAAGAAGAATTTGAAAGCATACATAGAAAAATAGCATTATGGGAATGAAAGGCATGATAAGTGAAATAAAAAATACACTGGAATGATATAACAGCAGATTTGAGGCAGCAGAAGAAAGGATCAGTGTGCTTGAAGATATGGCCTCTGAAAGCGAACATACAAAAGAACAGATACAGAAAAGAATGGAAACTATTGCACAGGGTCTCAGGTAGCTAAATGATGGCAAGATACATGCAAAAATACATGTCATGAGTGACCCAGAAGGAGAAGAGAAGGGAAAAGTGACAGAAGGAATAGATGAAGAAATAATGGCTTAAAATTTTCAACCCTATTGAAGGACATAGATACACATGTCCAAGAAGGACAAGGTACTCCCATCTGAATAACTCCAAATATACATATTCCAAGACACTTACTAATTAGAATGTCAAATGCCAAAGACAGAAAGAATTCTGAGAGCAGCAAGAGAAAAGTGATTCATCACATACAAGGAATACCCAATAAGATTAAGTGCTGATTTCACATCAGAAACCATGGAGGCAAGAAGACAGTGGTATGATGTATTTAAGAAACTGCAAGAGAAAAACGACCAGCCAAGAATTTTATATCTGGCAAGACTGTCTTTCACAAGTGAGGGTGAGTTTAGAATATTCACAAATAAACCAAAAATGAGAGAGTTTGCCACTAAGAGACCAGCTTTGCAGGCTATTTAAAGGGAGTGCTAAAGCCTGAAAAGAAAAGGCAGGAGAGAGAGGCTTGGAAGAGAGTTTAGAAATGAAGATTATATCAGTAAAAGTAGATAAAAGTGTAAAACAAGTGGTGAAAATAAAATATGATAGATAAAACTCAAAGGTCAAAATGGGTGAAGAACTGCCTTTTCAGTAATAACATTGAATGTTAATGGATTAAACTCCCCAATCAAAAGACACAGACTGGCAGGGTGGATAAGAAAATATGAGCCATCTCTGTGCTGTCTACAAGAGACACCTTAGACCCAAGGTTACCAATAGATTGAAAGTGGGTGGCTGGAAAAAGATTTTCCATGTATGCAGTAACCAAAAAAAAAAAAAAAAAAGCTGGATTAGCTATACTTATATCAGATGAAATAGACTTTAAACACAAAACTCTTATTAGAGACAAGGAAGGACATTATATATCAATAAAAGGGCAATTCACCAGGAAGAAATAACAATCATAAATGTATATGCACCTAACCAGGAAGTCCCAAATGACATGAGGCAAACACTGGCAAAACTGAAGAGAGAAATAGATGTCTCTACAATAATAGTTGGAGATTTCAGTACACCACTCTGAACATTGGATAGAACATCTGGGCAGAGGATCATTAAAGAAACATAGAGCTTGAATAATATGATAAATGGACTAAACCAAATAGACATATACAGAACACTTCACCCCAAAACAACAGGATATACATTCTTCTCAAGTGCTCATGGATCTCTCTCCATCATAGACCATATGTTGGATCACAAAGCAGATCTCAAAAAAATCAACAAGATCAAAAGCACACAAAGAACTTTCTCTGATCATAATGGAATAAAGCTGAAATCAACAACAGGTGGAAAAAGGGGAAATTCACAAATATATGGAGATTAAACAACACACAAATAAGAGATTTGAGAGAAATCAATAAATATCTCAAGGCAAATGAAAATGAGAACACAACATATAAGAACCTCTGGGATGCAGCAAAGGCATTTCTGGAGGGAAATTTATAGCCCTCAATGCTTACATGAAAAAAGAAGAAAGAGCTAAAATCAATGTCCTAACTACACAGCTGTGGGAACTAGCAAAAGAAGAGCAATTTATTCCCAGATTAAGCAAAAGGAATGAAATAACAAATATCAGAGCAGAAATAAGTGAAATTGAGGACAAAATAATAACAGTAGAGAGAATTAACAAAACCAAATTTGAAGTATCGAGAAGATTAACAAAATTGACAAACCATTAGCTAGACAAAGAAAAAAGGAAGAAGATGCAATCAAATAAAATAAAAAATGAAAACAGGTACATTACTACTGACTCCACAGAAATAACAGAGATCATAAGAGGATACTATGAATAACTGAATGCCAACAAACTAACAATGAAGATGAAATGCGAAAATTCCTCGGAATGTATGAACGACCTACACTGACCCTAGAAGAAATAGAAGACCTCAACAAGCCAATCACAAGTAATGGGATTGAAACAGCCATAAAACAGCTCCCCAAAATGAAAAGCCCAGGACCAGATGGTTTCACAGGTGAATTCTACCAAGCATTCAAAGAAAATTTAATACCAGTCTTACTCAAACTCTTCCAATAAAATTGAAGAAGAAAGAATGCTACCAAACACATTCTATGAAGCCATTTATACTAAAGCCAGATAAAAATATTATGAAAAAGAAAATTACAGACCCATATCCCTAATGAACATGAATGCAAAAATCCTCAACAAAATACTTGCTAATAGAGTCCAACAACACATTAAAAGAATTATTCACCATGATCAAGTGGATTTTATACCAGGCACATAAGGATGTTTCAACACAAGAAAATCAATCAGTGTAATACATCATATTAATAAATCAAAGAAGAAAAATTACATGATTCTATCAACTGACATGGAAAAGGAATTTGACAAAATACAGCATCCTTTCTTGATAAAAATATTACAAAAATAGGAATTAAAGGAAACTTTCTCAACATGATAAAGGGCATATATGAAAAACCCACAGCTTACATTGTACTCAATGGTGAAAAACTGAAAACTTTCCTGTTGAAATGAGAAACAAGACGAGGATGTCCACTGTCACCACTGTTGTTCAATATAGTGTTAGTGGTTCTAGTTAGAGCAATAAGGCAAGAAAAGAAATAAAAGGCATCCAAATAGGAAGAGATGAAGTAAAACTTTCACTATTTGCAGATGATAGGATCCTATACCTAGAAAGTCTCGAAAAATCTATAAAAAAGCTGCTAGAGCTAATAAACAATTTCTGCAGAGTGGCAGGATACAAGATTAATATGCAAAAATTAGTAGTGTTTCTATACACTGGGAATGTGCAGTCTAAGAAGGAAGTCAGGGAAAAAATTCCATTTGCAAAAATAACTAAAAGAATAAAATATTTAGGAATAAACTTTACCAAGGATGTAAAGCACTTTTATTCATAAAACTGCAATGTTTATTGCTAAAAGAAATTTTTTTAAAATACCTAAGTAAATGGAAGAACATTCCGTATTCATGGATGGGAATACAATTATCGAGAGTATGTCAAGTCTACCCAAATAGCCGTACAGACTCAATGCAATTCCAATAAAAATTCCACCAGAATTTTTTAAAGAAATGGAAAACGCAATTAACAAATTTATTTGGAAGGGTAAGGGGCCCCGAATAGCCAGAAACATCTTAAAAAGAAGAGTGGAGTTGGAGGACTCTCACTTCTGGACTTTAAATCATATTACCTAGCTACAATGTTAAAAAACAAGAACAGCATGGTACTGATGTAAAGATAGAACATAGACCAATGGAACTGAATTGATGGTTCAGAAACAGATACTCACATCTATGGTCAAGTGATTTTTGACAAGCCTGTCAAACCTACCCAGCTGGGGCAAAATGGTTTATTCAACAAATGGTGCTGGGAGAACTGGAGATCCATAGCCAAAAGAACGAGGACCCCTATCTCAAACCTTATACAAAAATTAACTCAAAATAGATCAAAGACTCAACTATAAAATATACAAACATAAAACTTCTAGAGGAAAATGTAGGGAAACATCTTCAAGACCTGCTGGTAGGTGGTGGATTCTTAAACCTTACACTGAAAGCACAAGCAACAAAAGGAAACATGGCTAAATGGGACCTCCTCAAACTTAAACACTTTTGTGATTCAAAGGACTTCACCAAGAAGGTGACAAGGCAGTCCACTCAATTGGAGAAAACATTTGGAAACAACATATCCGATAAGGGTTTGATTTCCATTTTATATAAAGAGATCATATCACTCAACAATGAAAGAGCAAGCAATCCCATTAAAAAATAGGCAAAAGACTTAAATAGACATTTCTCCAAAGAGCAAATACAAATGGCCAAAAAGCACATGAATGAATGTTCAATATCACTAGCTATTAAGGAAATGCAAATCAAAATGACAATGAGATATCATCTCACTCTGCATAGAATGGCCATTATTTAGAAAACAGACAACAATAAGTGCTGGAGAGGATGTGGAGAAATAGGAACACTCCTTCACTGTCGATGAGATTTGTAAAATTGTTCAGCCTCTGGAAGACAGTTTGGCAGTTCCTCAGGAAGCTAAATATAGAACTGCCATATGATCCAGAAATTCCTGTTAGGAATATATCCGGAAGAACTGAAAACTGTGACACAAACAGACACCTGCACATGGATGTTCATAGAGGCATTATTCACAATTGCCAAAAGGTGGAAACAACCCAGGTGTCCATTAACCGATGAATGGATAAACAAATGTGGTATATAACAAACGATGGAATACTATGTTCTTGTAAGAAGAAATGAAATTGGGACATATGATAACATGGATGAACCTTGAAGACATTATGCTAAGTGAAATAAGCCAGGCACAATAGTACAAATACTGCATGGTCTCACTAATATGAACTAAATACGAAGTATAAATGCATGGAGTTAAAACCTACACTCTAGGTAACTAAGATATAGGATGAGGACTGAGAAGGGGTTCTCATGCTTAATGTATGTGGGAGTTTCAATTAACAAATGGATACAGTTGATGGAACAAATTATAGTGAGTATAACTAACACGGCTGATTTATGAATGGGATTGTGGCTGAAAAGGCTGTTCTAGGGATGTAAATGTCAATTTAAAGGAAGCTAGAGGATAATCTAGGGCCTGACTAACATAGCGAACCCAGATGTGGATGAGAATTGGGGTTAATAGTACAAATACAAGAATGTCCCTCTCTGAACTAGAACAAATGTACATCACTATTGCAAGGTGGTAAGAATGTGGACAAGCATGGAAAAAACACGATTAATATAATCTATGGGCTATAATTAATAGCAATACTGTAATATCCTTGCATAAATGCAAAAGATGTACTGTGTTCATAATAGGGGGTATGGAAAAAATATACCAAATGTAAGCGATAGACCATAGTTAGTGGTAATAATCTGATTGTATTATTTCATAATCAGTAACAAATGTTCCACAATAATGTAGTGTGTTGATGGAGGGGTGTTATGCAGGAATTCCACATATATTCATGATTGTTTTGTAAGTTCATAACCTCTCTAATAAAATGTATATTTAAAAAAATACTAGGAAAAGCTGAGTTATCAGGATGGGAAAGGAGAAACAAAGATTTGGGAGAGGCTGGATAAAGGGGAGAGAAAAAGAGTAGAAAGGCAGGGTCATTTCCCTGAGTCTGCTTCTAATATTTGCTGTAAATAATAATAAAATAGTCTGAAGAAATTAGTCATAAAAAGAAAAAAAAAAAAAAAAAAAAAAAAAGGGAACCAGCACCTGATGATTTGAAAAATTCTCAGACTATTGAGACAGCATGCTCTGGAATACATTTTACACAGTAATCCCCCTCTAGGAATGTTTTCAAAATAAATGCAGGGAAATCTCTGTATATCAAAGGATGACCATTTTCATATAACATATATTAACAAAACATCAGAAATCACGCAAAATATTTCACATTAGGAATTTATGGTTGATATATTCTAAAGAATGTTATGATTCCATTAAACAAAATATTTTTTGAGATTGAAGACATAGAAATATTTTTAATAAATAAGTATGATTAATAATAACAAAAAGTATGTGAAGCTTGTACAAAACAAGATTACAAGGGAATCAGCAAAATTATACGAGAGGTTTTCAAGGATTTATGAAATGATTGGTAATTTGCTTAAACTTTTTCAACTATATTTCTCCAATTTCTGCTATGAATATATTCTTATTGTATTCTATAAAACACAAAAAACAAACTCTTTCTTAATTCTAATAGCAACTTGAAGAGCCATAAAAATACTTATTTCGTTGTCTTTATGAAACAAAATTCCCAGTGCCACTTCCACTGTTCATTTTTTATCCTATAAAACTTATCCTTTATTTGAGACCTTTTTCTGAATACTTCATTGAAAATAGTGAAAAATGAAAATATATAAAAGAGAAAAAAAAAGGAGAACTTTTTTGCTTCCACATCACAGTGTATCTTGGGAAGAAATCTTGAGAAAATGTTTGGCTAGCTCTGATTAATCTTCATATTCATCTCCAGATAATTGACTCCTTATCACTAATGATCATATTGTGGGATAGAAAAATTAGGCTCTATTGAGCATATTCTTACATACTTCATTATTCATTTGCCATATATAGTAACATTTATAAGAATTTGTTATTCTTATAAGCTTTTATTCTTATAAGCTTTTTTCCTTATTTTATTGAGGCAAAACATATATAATGTAAAATTTGCCATTTAATCTTTTTAGGTGTACAATTTAGTGATATTAATTGCATTTACACTACTGTGCAAACATCACTAAAACCTATTTCCAAAGCACCCCAAACAGAAACTCTATTTGCATTAAGCATAAACTTTCTACTCCCCACTGCCCCCACCCTAGGCCTCCGTAACTTCTGTCTCTATGAATTTGCATATTCTAGATACTTCATATATTCATTTAAGTGGAATCATGTCACATTTATCCTTTTGAGTGTGGCTTATTTCACCTAACATGATGTTTTGAAGGTTCAACCATGTTGTACCATGTGTCAGAATTTAAATTCTTTTTGTGGCTGAATATTATTCGGTTTTGTGTGTGTGTGTGTTTATGTATTTATTCATCCGTAGTTGGATACTTGGGTTGTATCCGTCTTTTGACATTGTGAATAATGCTGCTATGAACACTGGGGTAAAAGTATCTGTTTGAGTCCCCCTTTCAGTTCTTTTGAAAGAATTCTTTGAGTGTATCCACCTTGGTGTGGAATTGCTCCTTCATATGGTAATTTTATGTTTAACTTTTTGAAGAACTGCCAAAATGCTTTTTTCACAGTGGCTGTACCAGTTTGCATTCTTACCAGCAATGCATGTGGGTTACAGTTTCTCCACGTCCTTGCCAACACATTTTCTGTTTTTTTGATAATCCTGATCCTAGTGGGTGTGAATTGCTATATCATTGTGGTTTTTATTTGCATTTCCCTAATGACTAGTGCTGTTGAGCATCTTTTCCTGTGCTTATTGAGCATTTGTATTTCTTCCTTTGAAGAAATAGTGCAATTTCTATTAAAATATTTTGCACATTTTTTAAAAAAGTTGAGATATCTGTTCTTTTCTTCTTGAGTTCTTTTTACATTCTGGACATAGAACACTTATTGGATATATGATTTGAAATATTTTCACTCATTCTATAGGTTGCCTTTTCACTTTCTTGACATTGTACTTTAGTGTACAAAATATTTTTTTAAATTTTTATGAAGTCCTATTTATCATTTTTTTTCTTTTTTTGCTTATGCTTTTGGTATCATGTCATATCTAAGAATGAATTACCAACTCAAAGTTATGAAGATTTATCTCTGTTATATTCTAAGACTTGTAAGGTTTTAGATCTTATGTTGCAATATATATATATATATTTGCAATATATTTTGAGAAAATTTTTGTATATTGTATGAGGCATGGATCCACCTTCTTTTCTTTCTTTTGCATGTGGAAATCCAGTTCTCCCAGCACCATTTGTTAAAGAGAATTTTCTTTCCCCATTGAACGAGCTTATCTCCCTTATCAAAAATCAATTGGGTGTAGATGTATGGGTTCATTTCTGGACTCTCAATTCTATTCCACTGGTAAAAATATCTATCCTTATGTTATCACAGCACTGTTTTAATTATTCTAGCTTTGTACTAAATTTTGAAACAGGACGTGTGAGTCTTCCAAATGTGTTTTTATTTTTCAAGATTCTTTTGGCTATACAAATTTGAGGATTGGCTTTTCCCACTTATGCAAAAGAGGCTGCTGTAATTTTTATAGGTGTTGCATTGAATCTGTAGGTCACATTGAGTAGTAGCAACATTTTAATATTAAGTCTCACAATCCATCAACATAGGATGTCCTTCCATTTTTTTCAGGTCTTCTTTAACTTCTTCTAACAGTGTTTTATAGTTTTCTGTGTGCAAGTTTTTCACCTCCATGGTTAAATTTATTCCTAGGTATTTTATTCTTTTAGATAATATTGTAAATGGAATTGTTTCCTAAATTTCCTTATTTCTTTTGCCTGCTCAAATCTGCTATTCAACACCTTAAGTGAGTTTTTCAGTTCCATGATTTCTCTTTGATTCCTTTCTATAATTATTATCTTTATTGATATTCTCATTTTGTTCATACATCATTTTCCTGATTTCCATTAATTCTTTGTCCATGTTTTCCTTTATCTCTTTGAGCATATTTAAGACAGTTGTTTTAAAGTCCTTGTGCAGTAAGTCCAGTGTCTGGGCTTACTCAGGGACAATTTATTTTTATTTATTTTGTTCCTTTGAATGGGCCATCCTTTCCTGTGCCTTTGTATGCCTTGTGATTATTTGTTGGAAAATAGACATTTGAATATTATAATGTGGTAACTATGGAAATCAGATTCCCCCCATCCACAAAGTTTGCTGTTTTTTTTAAAAATTGTTGAAGGCTATAGTAGTTCATTTGTTTAGTGACTTTTCTAAACTATTTTTTCAAAGACTATTATTTTTCTACTGTGGTCTCTGAAGTCTCTGTTCATTTAGCTTGTGTTAAGCAAGTCTTTTGATTGAGATTTCCTTGAATACCAGGAGCTGAAAAATTAAACAAAATCAAAGCCATAAACAAAAATCAATAGCAACAAAATGCCTCTCCCAGTATTTGTGGATAGGCTCTGTGCTGGGCACTTCATCAACACTTAGTCTTGCTTGCACTGAACCTAGAGAGCAGAGGGTCTGCTCTGGTCTTTTATGAGTGTGCATCAGGCTCTTGGTATGCACATGACTTCCTAAATTGCCCTGTATAAATGGGTTCTTTTAAATGTCCTAATTTCCAAAAGTAACTCTCCTCAGCTTTTCCTCCCTTAGACTTCAGACTGTGTGTTGAACATCTTGACCCTAAAATATTTGCTTAGATAGTTGTGAGTTGATTGTTTGCCTTACAGTTTTCCTGAGCAATGCCCACACTTCTCTGACCTGAGAGGGGTCCAAGATAGATGAACAGAGACTTGCATCAGTCTTTCATGTAGCCAGCAGACAAGTTATAACAGACATATACAAAAATATGTGAATAAGGTCTGCCCTGCTTCCAGAACCACGGACCAGGGCCCCACACAGGGATCAGAGTCTGCCATCTTCAAGACTGCCCCCAATCTGGAAATGGGGTGAGGAAAGGAAAAGTAAAAATACTTACCATTTTAAACCTATTTTCTGGTTTCAGTGCTCACTTGATGGCTACAATCCTTTGACTGTTTTCCTGAATTCTTACAAAGATGGCCCTAAAAGTTTCTACCTGTTTATGTGGCCTGTGCATTAGACAAAATCAGAGCTTAAGTTATTTCCTATTTGAATCAGGTAATGACATTATAGGGAATAGAGAGTGTTGAGGTCATTGATCTGTTTCCATGGTTCTTTCAGCTAAGAATCCTCACTTTTCTGAATTCACCATCCAGGAAGCAAAGGCAAACATTTGTAGAGAAAGTGCTTGCCTGTCCAGGATTGTGACAGACCCAAAAGGAACTAAATTTCAGTAGACATATGTGTGCTGCCAGATTTTAGCAACATAATTCAAAGCTTACTTTTTTCATTAAATTTACAAATCCCTGATTATCTGAGTACAAAGGAGGCAGATAATCTTTAATGAACGTGTCATTTCCTTGTATAGGTTGCACTAATGATATTTTGCTTGCCTTTAATGTTGTCTCTTTCTTAATTACTTATTGCCTTTGAGGGTTGAATTTCTGCCCTGTCCTTTACAGGGCTGAACTTCCTTTTCTCCTGTCACTATTTAAAGGCATCTGAGCAATTACTCTAGCGCTCCATGCCTGTGTGAAATCATACTTATACTTGCACAACTGGGTACTCAATCAGGAGCATGGCTAGAGTCTGATTTGGAGAGGACTTCATAAAAATCTAATCAGAGATTGGCATGTGATTGTTACAGATGAGCAGCGTTAAGACATTCATTTGCTTTCATGCCCAAAACGTAGCTGATAATTTCACTATGTTAAGTCACTTGGAAAAAAAATGTATTTAGGCACTTGTTACAAGTATGAAAATGCTAATGCCATGGTCTCTTTCCTTAGGAATAAAGACATTTTACACAATATTAGTTGCAACAGTAAGGGAAGATTCTATCACCACTCTGTCCTCTCCTTGTCTCTGAAAAAAGCCTGGGGGATGTGGCCTAAGGCTGTTCACATACAGACTTCCTGCTGCTCATGTACACACGACCCCCTCCAGACACTTTCTTTCCCCAGATCTCTAGGATACAAAAGGGACAGGACACTGACTTAAAAACGATCAACTGCTTTTGTTTGATCTAATGGATCCGATACCAGAAAAATCGCATTCTACTTCTTACTCCTGAATTGCTATATTTTGACTCTTGGAAGCAAGTTACTTAAACCTTCTGGAGCCTAAGTTTCATCATCTGTAAAATGGGGATAACACCTCCCAGCACTCAGTATGGTTGTGGATGTAAATTGAGATCATAGCCTGAAGCCACGTTGTGACCTGGGATTCCCTAAATCATTATGAGGAGGTATAATTAGGTTTGCTGTTAGTCTGTCTGTTCTCTGATAAACTGTAGTTGCAGAGGACTAGAACAGATGTCAAAAATTAATGAAGGTTAAAAAAAAATAATGAAGGGATTCTCAATTAGGCATTTAACAGGGAAGATTTAGTTTAGAGATCTACTTTTAATAGGACAAAATTCAATGTTTGCAAACCAAAGTGAAAACTGTCTGCTACACTGCCTTTCGTTTTGCATCCCAGGCCTGAGCTATCATCACAAGCTTATGAGTCTTAATTACTGTGGGTGGAGAGCAGAGTAGCTCCATTCTGCCATTGATTAGAATGAGGTTCCATTAGCACATGAAAGCTTATTAATGTGTGTGTTTATTACTAGCCTGCTTCTCTTCACCCCCCATCTGCCCTCCACGAGAAAAACTGCCTCTGGCAGCATTAGAGACATGTTACCTTTCTGTGTGCATGGGTGCCCAACGCCATTTCTGGCCAGCATGGGAAGAGTCCGGAAGGAAAACATTCTTTTATGAAAATGAATGAGTTTTTCAGAGTAAGAATGAGGTTTCAGTGTGACAGGGGTACAATTTCTTGCCTTGAATAAACGAACAGAGAACTGATTCTTTGAGTTGCAGGTGACTCCAACTTTGATGGAGGATAAGAAAGCAATCGCCTCCTCCACCATGGAATGGACCCTTAATTTTGAAATCAGCCTGATGATGATTAGCTCTACTAAGTGACTCTGAAGAGAACCATTTGTTTAGCACTATGTGTGATTTTAAACGAGAGGATGTGTCAGCATCAGGGTGGAGAGTCCAATGAGGTCACTCTTGAAATAGCAGGAGAAATCCATTGTTGCCTCTGCCTTGTTTAATTCTATTTCATCTTCACTGACCTGTGTACCTGAAGACTGGTGTACCAATGAAATGGAACTTTCATTTTCTTGTTCCCTGAATGAGCAGGGCAGCTATTCAGTGCCCTCAGAAACTGATTTCCATTTCTCTCTTGGTGGGGACACCACATTTAACCCTTACTCTTAAAAGGCAGTTTTCACCTACAGAGTTTCCATCACTATAGGCTGGTTTTCACACGGAACAACTGCGTACTGAAAAAATTACATCCCTTATATATTGTTTCTTTGTGTGTTTGGTATAATAACTTCCACTATTATAGAAATGGGGGGATATCCTAGGCAGTTAATATTGATGTGGTAACATGGCAACCCAAGAAAGTAACTGAGTACTTTTTACCTGTAATTTATCCTCACACGTAATTTGGTTTATGTCCTGAAAAGATACCTGATGCTTCTAACCATGTCAATTGAATCTGGTTTTACTTAGAAATAGCAGTGTAATACATATTAATTTTTTTGACAAAGATTTTCATACCAAGTTTTTTGGATGAGGAAAATAACCTACCAATGGTGACCCTCATTGTTCTCTTCTCTGCAATTTCAAAACATTGAAAACATAGATGTACCATTGTCGTGGTCACCTTAAGTTAGAAGTAGCTTGTTTAAACATTGCACCCTTCAATAAAGTGAGAGCCAGTGGCCAGGAACCCTACCTAATTCATGTTTGTTTTCCCAGGGTTCTAGTAGAAGACTGGTATATAGCAAGCACTAAGAAGTTTGAGTTGAATAAATATATATTGGACAGTATATGAATTTTCAAAATATGAGCAAATGAATGAAACAGGAACTCACATATTTTTCTTCACATGTTACATTATACTTTTATTTTTTTTAAGGAGTTACCAGAGATTGCACCTGGGACCTTGTACATGTGAAACAAGCATTTAATCACTAAGCTACACCTGCTCCCCACAACATTATACTTTTATGTACAAAACCCTTGTCTTTTTCCCTGACTATTATTTAATGCCACTATTTATTATTGATTTATGGAACACTTCTATGCATATTTTTTCTTTTTTAGGCACCGGGGGCCAGCAGAATGAACCTGGGACCTCGTGTGTGGGAAGCCAGTGCTCAACCACTGAGCCACATCAGCTTCCCTAAGTTGGTTTTTTCATTTGTTTTGCTTGTTGTTTGTTTTTGTTTTTTTCAGGAGGCACCAGGAACTGAACCCAGGACCTCCCATGTGGGAGGCAGGTACTCTACTGCTTGAGCCACATCCATACCCTGCAGATATTTTGATAAGTCTCACCGACTGCAGCATTTCTGAGCCATTTCATGGGGTTTGAAAAATAAAAGTAGGAAGGTCCATTTTAGTTACCTTGTTTTTCTCAGGGAATATTAAACTAAAGGAAATATAAGGATTCACAATTCATTTTTTCTTTTTATTTGTATGCTTCCTTGCGGCATTTGAACTCTGTTTCAACATTTTCTGAGCCGTGTGCTTTCATAATTATATTGTCAAAGGCTTGAGAGTAGAAATAGCCCTAAGATGGGAACTGCCTGCATCAACTCTGTGTGCACTGTGTATGGAGTCCATCTTTTCCACGTGGAAGGCAAAACAGAAACAGAAGAGAGGCCAGTATAGAAGGTGCTATGAATAAGAGTTGATTCTAGCATCTGTGTCTTGTTGAGGTTTACATAATCTCTAAGGGTCCCCTATTCTTATCTATAAAAATGGAGATACTAGTTGCTTTGGAAAGATGATATAAAATTAAATGTTATGATGCCAATTTATTCATTCATTCTTTACTCAGTTGTTGAAGCAATTTAAGTGTTCTAGGAGTTTTGTGAGGCAAAGGGGTAGTAGGGATGAGCAAAAAAAAGCTCAGAACCTGCTCCTGTATAGTTTATGATATAGTTGGGAAAAATTAAAATCCATAAAATATTGTATAGTTACAATGCAAGATGTGCTCTGGAGAAAATCACTGAATTCTATGGGAAAGAAGAGTGTTCCCACAGACCATATCCCAAGGAGGCTGACCTGGATAAAGAGTCACAGTGACCCCTTGACTTCAGACTAGAAAAGATATGAAAAAAAGAAGAGAAGATTTTCAGATGAAAGAGGAGTGGGAAAAGGGTTAAAGGCAAAGATATCAGCAGGAGCAAAAGTTACAAAGTGGCCTCATGCAGGGCAGACTGAGGGAATTAAAGGACAATATGACAAGAGGGTAGGGATGGAGGGGTGGACTGATAAGAGATGAGATTGAGGAGCTAGGCAGGAGTAGCCTATATTAAATAGTTTAGTCTTTATCTCTAGGGCTTGTAATCAATACTAGTCCCCTTTCAAATGTACAGGCATTATGCTTCCCAGTTCTAAATAGAAACAAGAATGTGTTCTTGAGTCATGTTCAATGTGATTGCTGCATCTCTACACAATGACCTGTAGCTCTGATCCCTGGTGTCATTGGTGTAGCCACCCAACAGGGAATGCGCTCATTCTTTTAAAATCCTGGGATTGGAAGGGATGCCCATTAGCCTCTACCAGGTGTCCTTGTCTCTGTTGGAATGTGCTAAGCATGAAAAGAATCATCTCATTATTCAGTCCTCTGGGGTTGATCCCACCTTCTGTCACTTGATCCCTTTTCCTTCTCTTTACTATTTCTCTCCAACATTACACTGAAAGATTTGCAGTAAATCTATTTTAGAATTTCTCTATCTTGGGTAGAGAAGACCCTGGATACCCAAGACAAGCAGGACAATGGAGAGGATGAAAGCATAAGCAGGAATTAGGGGAAAGAAGAGGAAAGAATCAAAACCAAAAGTGGAAGGATTGTTCTCCCAATGTCCCCAAATCCAGTTAGACACCAAATCCCAAAGCTTCTATCATCTTCTTATTTTAAAAAATTCTTCCTCCTCTTTATTCTCTACTGCCATTACCTTGACTCAGATTCTTATTATTTTCATACAAATTTCTGTGCTAGAATTTTTGCCCCTGTTACAATCAGATCAACCCATATTCCTCATGTTGTAGGACCAATCTTTCTACACTACAAAACTAGATCCTCTCACTCCTCTGTCTAATACCATGCAAGAGCTCCCTTATAAAATGTGTGGCACTTTTACGTGATCTTATGCTGTTAAATATGTGCAGTGGGATGCTCAGATGATCGACATGGCATGGTGTAGATGAGTCAGGCATTCCTCCTGGACTGATGACTTTAACCTTTTCTCCTTATTGCTCAACACCTGTGGTGTGTGGCATTGTGGTTGAGAACTTTGCGCCACCTCATGAGATGACTTAACAGGTCATATTTCATCTAAATGAGGATGGTTGACACCAAAACTGTGCTAGGAATTGT
This sequence comes from Cabassous unicinctus, assembly GCA_029593785.1. Lineage (NCBI taxonomy): Eukaryota > Metazoa > Chordata > Mammalia > Cingulata > Chlamyphoridae > Cabassous > Cabassous unicinctus. Next base: position 72,901 of record JAQZBX010002288.1, read on the forward strand.
GCTAAGCACTTTATGTGCATTACTTTATTCTATCCTCATGACTATGCTTTGAGGTATTGTAGTGGTATCTTTTTTTATAGATACAGAAATTGAGATTCAGCATATTAAACTTCCCAGAGTCATACAGTCAGTGAGTGGCACAGTTTGAATTTAGACAAACACTTGGACTATCTCCAGAAGATACTCTCTAAACCACTGTTTTATACTTCCATGCCCTAATTGCTTCCCTCTTTTCATAGAGACAATGGTTAATGGGGTAAAATCAGACAGGAGTTACAAGATGCATTTCCTGACCTCAGATCTTGGACAAATCAGAATTGGTTATACACATTCACACAAACTATCCCGATTTTTCTAGCTGTGAAATTTCTGGCTTGCAATAAGTTAGCTACCTCTAGGTCCTTGCTAACTTTGTGTTATAATGAGCTTCTACTAAAAAATGCCTGCAATAACAGGATCTAAAAATCAGCCATGAATTAACCAGGGATCAAGTTCTTGAAGTCTCTTGATTGGTTTGCACCTTTCCCTAAGAATCTTGAATTGATGTTCATACCCCATCCCCCCAGACCAATCTCACTAACCCTTTGAGATTTTGCTAAAAGCCCAACACACTGACTTCCAGGAGAATTATCATATGGACTCAGTAACATGAACTG
>JAQZBX010002289.1:0-73403 GCA_029593785.1 Cabassous unicinctus
AAAATTGGTTATCAGTGTGGTCTGTCCTGTGGCATAATTATCCTCAGTCTGTGAAACTTAGAGAAAAAGTTATCTGCTTCCAATATACAAAGGAGGGACCTTCATAGGATAAACACATTCTCATAGGGAATTCACATTCCCACAGGGGAAAATTGGAAGCAAAATAGGGGTCATGAATTCAACAGAATTTACAAAACTTTGCAAGGTATACTCTATTAGATTTAAAGGTCTGAGAGTGATGCTTTCTCTCCAAAGTTTGATGGAGCGGCAGCCCCACACTTTGCAAGTGCTTGAGCAGCAGCCATGCTTCCCCAATACTGGTATGAAGTTTTCAACATTTTCAAGCGTCGGGATGGTGGCCAGCCTCTCCACAAACCCCCATGTATCTGTGAAACCTAGAGTGGTAACACCCTTCTTGAACAATGGGGCAGAAGACCCACTTTCTCCATGCTCCAGGGCATACTCATCCTTTCCACATACATGGGTGGGTCCGCTCTCTTGGCCCAAGAAGGTGTCTTCAGTCCAGACCTCAGCTTCTGCCTTTAAAGTCATTTTACCTTCATTATTCCCTTTTATGTCCATTTTAGTCTAGGCTCGCAGTGGTTCCTTTCATACAGATTTCACAAAATATTTGTCAGTTTTGCATGTAGTACACAGGGGTCCAAACCATCAGACAATAGAACTTTCCAAAACTCCTTTCCAGATAACTACATTTCCAATCCTGACTTGCACTGTAATGGCTGACTGGATCCATGTTCAGTTAAACCCTCACATAGAGCACTATTCTCTGGGGTCTAACTTTCTGGAAGCTCAGAATTTTCCAAACCATCAATTTCTGGTTTCTTTGTGCCCAGGAATTCAGTTCTCAGCTTATCCCTTTCCTCTGTAATTTTACTAGAAGCTGCAAGGAGAAACCAGGCAGCACTTTCTACATCTAGTTTTAAAATTTCCTCAACTAAATATCTAATATCATCACTTTCAAATTCTGTCTTACATCTGACATCAGGACTCAACTTTGCCAAGTTCTCTGCCACTTTAAAACAAGGATTATCTTTCTTCCAGTTTGCAGTAACACATTCATCATTCCTGCCTATGTTCTCATCATAAGTAACTTTAGAGTCCATATTTCTACCACAGTCTCTTGAAAGCAATCTAGGCCTTTTCTACCAAGCACTTCACAATCTTCTTGCCTCTACTCATTATGCAATTATAAAGCCATTTTAACATTTTTGGTATTTGCAGTAGCTGCACCCCATTCCTGGTACCAACATCTGTTTTTGTTTGCTAAGCTGCCCAAAGCAGATACCATAAAATGGGTGGGATTTTAAAAACGGAGATTTATTACAGTACAAGCTTACAATTTTGGGTCCAAGAAAACGTCCAACCCAAGGCATCATCAAGGCGATGCTTCCTTCCTAAAGACTGGCTACCAGTAATCCTGGACTCCTCTCTCACATGGCAAGGCACATGATGGTATCTGCTAGTCTCTACATTCTCTTTCAGATTTCATTGCTTTGTTTCAATGACTTTCTACTGCTATTTAAAAGTTTAGGGGTATTCATGTGACCAAGTTCTATCCAAAGGTAAGTGTGGGGTTATTTGCTGGATTTTTCTCTGTTTTAAAAAGAGTACAGTCATAAGAATAATATCCTATTCCATTTTTTGTTTTCACCCATTGTTTTGTGCTGAGATGATAATTGCTCCTTTTTTCATTCTTTCTTTTTTTAAGCAACTTCATTGAGATATCATTCAGATAGTATACAACTCACCCATTAAAAGTGTACAACTCAATGATTTTTAGTATATTCACAGAGTTGTGAAACCATCATCACAGTCAATTCTAGAATATTTTCATACTTCCAAAAGAATCTTTGTACCCATTAGCAGTTATTTGTCTCCCCATTCCAACCCTAATCCTGCCGTAAAAGATTAGTCAACTACTAATCTACTGTCTGTCTCTATAGATTTGCCTGTTTTGGATATTTCATGTAAATTGAATCATAAAAAATATGTGGTGTTTTGTGACTGGCTTCTTTCACTTAGCATAATGCTTTCAAGGTAAATCTATGTTGTATCAAATATCAGTACTTCATTTCTTTTTTATTGCCAAATCCCATTCAATTGATTGGATATATCACATTTATTTATCCATTCATCAGTGATGGACACTTGGATTGTCCACTTTTGGTTATTATGAATAATATTTTATCTATTAGCAATAGAGTGCATTGCTAATAGAGTACATGTTTTTGAGTAGACATATATTCTCATTTCTCTAGGGAATGTAATTAGGAGTTCAGTTGCTTGATCTACATATGGTAACTATGTTTAACCTTCTGAAGAACTTCCAGTATGTTTTCGAAATTGCACCATTTTATATTACTACCAATAATGTATAAGAGTTCCAATTTCTTCACATCATCACCACTTGTTATTATTTGTCTGTTGATTATAGCCATCTTTGTGGGTATAAAGTGTTATCTAATTATGATTTGGATTTGCCTTTCCTTAATAACTAAAGCTGTTTGAATATCTCTCCATGTCCTTATTTATGTTTTTAATTAGGTTATCTTTTTCTTGAGCTGTATAAATTGCAAGGATACAATCGCTTATTAGATATATTATATGATTTGCAAGTATTTTCCCCCTACTGTGGGTTGTATGTTCACAATCTTGGTGGTATTTTTTGCAGCACAGATTTTTTTCATTCTAATGAAATCCAGTTATTCTAGTTCTTTTTTTCTTTTGTTGCTTATCTTTTAGTGTTATGTATAAGAAAACCTTGCCTAACATAAGGCCACAAAATTTTCTTCTGTAAGTTTTATAGGTTATCTCTTACATTTAGTAGTATGATACATTTTGAATTAATTTTTGTTTATGGTGTAACAAAATGGTTCAGTTTCATTATTTTGCATATGAATATCCAGTTGTTACAAGACCATTTGTTGAAAAGATTATTCTTTTGTATTGGATTGTTTTGAAACCCTTGTCAAAAAACAATTAACTGTAAATATAAAGGTATACTTCTGGATTCTCATTTCCATATGAATATCAGGAACTGATTATCAGTTTCTGCAAAAAAGTAAGCAGTAATTTTTATAGAGATTGAGTTTTACACCTATAAATCAATGTGGAGTGTATTGCCATCATAACAATATTGAGTCTTCTGATTCATTAAATTGGATATCATGGTCTTTAAAATGTCTTCCAACAATATTTTGTAGTTTTTAGAGTAAACATATTGCATTTCTTTAGTTAAATTTAATCTTTTTGATGCTATTGTAAATGGGAATTGTTTTCTTAATTTTGTTTTTGGATTGTTCATTGCCAGTGTATAGAAATACCATGACTTTTGTATATTGATTTTGTATACTACAACCTTGCTGAAGTTCTTTTTTATTTCTAATAGCTTTTTACTGGATTTCTCAGGATGTTCTCTCTACAAGATCATGTCATTTGCAAATAGAGATTGTTTTATTTCTTTTTTTCCAGTCTAGGTGTCTTCTATTTTTTTTTTTCTTGCCTAACAGCCCTGGCTAGTACCTCCACTACAATGTTGAATAGAAGTGGTGAAAGCAGACATTCTTGTCTTGTTCCTGAACTTAAGGGAAAATCAACCCATCTTTCACTATTAAGTATGTTAGTTGCGGGTTTTTCATAGCTGCCTTTTATCAGTTTGAGGAAATTCTCTTCTATTCTGACTCTTATAGGTACAGCAGTACAATTATATGCATACTGTTTTATACTATATTTAAATCAGGTAAGAGAAGGAAATAAAGAAATATACAGTCATACTGTTTTGTTTCTTTTAGAATTACCTTTATAATTTTCTTTATCATCACACTTTGTTTTTTAAAGTAGATTCAAATTACTCTCTGGTGTCATTTGTTTTTAGCCTGAAGAAATTCCTTTATTATTCCTTATAGGGAGGGTAGGCTGGCAATAAAGTCTTTCAGTTTGCCTTATCTAGGAATATATTTTCTTCACTGAAAGATAGTTAGCTAAAAGAATATAAGATTCTTCTTTATTTTATTGAAAGATAGATAAAAGATTATAAGAGTCTTCATCACTTTTTTTTTTTTTTTTAAGACTTTATATCTTCCTACTACCTTCTGACCTGCATTATTTCTAATAAGAAGTCAGTTATAAATATCATGGGGGTAGGGCCTTGTACATGAAGGTTTTTTTTTTGTTTTGTTTTTGGAGGTACAGGGGATTGAACACAGGACCTTGTATATGGCAAGCAGATACTCAACCACTGAGCTACATCCACTCCCTGAAGGGTCTTTTTTAAATTGCATCTTTCAAGATGTTCTCTTTGTCTTTCAACATTTTGATTGTTGCAGTATCTGGGTATGGATTTCTTTGAGTTTATCCTAATTGAAGTTTGTTGATCTTTATGGTATGTAGATTAATGTGTTTCTTAGAATTTGGGAAATTTCTGTCATGATTTCTTCTAATACTTTTTCTATTCCTCTCTCCTTTCCTTCTGGTACTCCTATTATATGTATGTTAGTGTACTTAATGGTAGTCCACATTTTTTAATGCTATTTTCATACTTCTTCATTATTTTGTCTTTATGTTCTTCAGATTGCACAGTCTTTATCCATCTGTCAACTACTTCTCTGATTCACTCTTTTCCCAGTTGAAATCTAATGTTGCGATTCTATGGTAAATTTTTCATTTCTGTTACTGTACTTTTCAACTCCAGAATTTCCATTTGGCTCTTTCTTTTATAAAATCTCACAATTTATTGATATTATCTATTTGATGAGACATGGTCACAATATTCATTTATGTCTTTGTGCATGGTTTCCTTTAATTCTTTAAACATATTTATAATAGCTTCTTTGACATCTTTGCTAAGTCTGACATATGACCTTCTCAAAGGCAGTCTGTTGCCTAGCATTTTTACTGTGCATGAACCACACACTTATTCCTTTTCATGTCTCTTGATTTTTGAATAAAACTGGACATTTAAGATAATATATTATAGCAACTCTGGATACTGACTCCCACTCCCCCACATCCATCCAGGGTTTGATGTTATTGTTTACTTGTTTGTTTAGTGACCTGGCTGGACTATTTCAGTGGAGTCTATCTATCCTGCAGGGTGTAGCCTCTAATATCACTCCTAAAAGGTTGCAGTTGTAGGCATGCACACAATCACCCTGTCCTCCTGCCCCCAGGGATGTTGTGGTTTTAATAGGTCTCTCTGTCCTTTATCTCTCTGTTAAGCTTGTAATTGGTCTGCTTCTATTAGTATCTCATACAACTGTTAGCATCCACTAATGGCTAGCTGATTGTTCTACTGTATTTGACAATTCTTTGGGGGCACAGATTGTTTTACAGTCTGATCCAAGTAGGTTTGAGCTTCTTTGCAGCATAGTCTTCTAGACTTCTTTCTACTCCTGGATGGCTCTTCTCAGATGTTTCTTTCCTGTTTCTCTGTGTTAAACTTCAAGCTTGTTTATTGTTTCATTCCTTGTTATAATGAAGCAACAAGAATCCTCTTAAATGTTCAACACCAAAATCTCCATTGTTTTCCATAACATCCTTAGACTTTAACTTCTCAACACTTTGTTCCGATTCAAGTCATTCCCTTAGGTAGATCTACTGAGCTCTTTGTTTTATGGCTTGCCTCTTTCCCTAGACAGAAACTCTGTACCACAGCTCTAGAGCTGGGGGAAGCAAAATTAGCTCACTTTTCTCAGAATCACACTGTGAATGGGCACTAGTGGGGGTGGTAGCCACTTGTCTTCTTGGCTTGCCTCTTTTGGCATGCAATCTCAACCGTCTATGAATGAGTTGGGGCAAGGACACTTGAGTACCGACATGTTTGACCTGTTGCCTATAGGGTAGAATTTCCACATGTAGGAGCTGGCTGTATGAAAGGAGTCTTAACCCTGTTGACAGGCTTACCTGGAATAGAGCTCCTGCAACTTTGAGCTAGGTGGGGGAGATAATAAATGTTATTAGCCTGCTTTCCCTGAAACATAACATATCCCTAGACTGAGAACTTGGAGGAGAAGAAACTCCATCTTCTTTGCCATATCTATGTAAGGTAAAGCTTACATTACACTGAGCTAAGAGTGAGTACTGGGAAAAGAAGCAGATCATAGATCAAATATCACAGAATATCACTGTTCTCACTGATATTTAGTAGATTTTCTTGAAAAAATGTTTTCCATAAACTATATATCCTTAAGAAAAGTTTCAGAAAATTTGAATGGTTTTTATCTGCATAAGTTGCTCCGATTTTGGTTGTGTTGCTGAGGAGAAGATCAGAACACATCATTTCACCATTCCACAAGTCACAGTCCCAGGACATGACATTTATACTATATCCGCCATTTTCCTGCTTTAAAGTGAAATATTGTCCATCTACTACGGAGGGCCAAAAGAGAAGATGGAAAGCATGTGGGATCTTGATGTCAAAATTGAGCCACTACCCAACTCTGGAACTCTCCTCTGATCTGGCTTATTGTTATATGAGTTAAATAAATGTTTCCTTATTTAAGCCACTTTTAGCTGTGTGTTTTATTTCTTGTAGCTGAAAGCATCCTGATATAAGAGCTTTTGATGCTTCACAGATGGTAAGAACTAAGCCCAAAGAGAACCTGAACCAGAGTTTCAGTATGGGAAACTAAGTTTGAGAGAACCCAAAAAAGTCATAAAGACAATGTGGAGGCTTATAACAGAACATTGATCATATCAAAGCACCTCAACTGTTATCAATCATTTGAAAATGCTTCCTAGTTTTTGGTGCTCCCCAGTTCAGTAGCAATCTTGATTTCTTCCAAACACTGGAATATATTATGACTTATGACCTGGCTGCAAGCTGATTCTACTTGACCTACTTTGAACATCTATTAGCTAGAGGTTCCAGTTCCTAATTCTTAGTACTCATAGAATTTCTCACACCCATTAAAGTCTTGTACTCATTAAGATCCACAACTTGGACTCAATAAAATAACATTAATATGATCACAACAAAGAGATCAACTTATTTCTTATCTGGATCATGGATTTAAAAAAAGCTTAAATTATATGCAAATATATTTTAATTTATATAAAGTATATATAAAATATCATTTTAATTGCTTTGGTGGAAGAAAATGTGAAAGAACTTATTATTCTGTATCAGTTTTTGCACTTTCAACAGATTGGGAATCTTTTTAATTGCTTCTTATAGTATCTATTGATCTTTTTTCCAATTGAGAGGATAAAAATTGTGTTTTATTCTATTTATGACAGGTGGACAGCATCTGTGGTTGACATAATTCTCATTTAATTTTTGGAAATGAACCCAGAGATTGCCTAATCAGTGCATATTTGCAAATATTAAAAATAAATATAATGCAAATAATAAATAATGCATATCTTTTTTATTGCTTTCCACCTCAGTCACATTTGTTTCCCAGAAACATGTCCTACAGGCTCCCAAGAAGTATTTCTGAAAAGCATGAATTGCATAAACAATGCAGAGAGCATAACTGGGAAAAGATATTGTTGTCCTGTAAATGAATACATCTGATTATAAAATATATTTATTCATATAAATGTTAAAATAGTACAATGTAATATTTATTGATATTTAATGGAAATTAATTCAGTGAAAGAGAAAATTAGAAGTAGTCACTCATAAGATGATAAGCAAAAATAAAAGAAATTCATCTGCACTTGATAATACTAAATGAATTATACCAATTCTGACATTTAAAATTCTAATAATGATTTAAAAAACAATGAGGTAACATTAATTGACAGTTTACTGTATGTTTACTTACTGACTATACATATGTCATATCCAAGTAATTTCCATAATTACATGTTGAAATCTATTATTTAAAAAGGAATTGTTTACCATTCAATGGGAAAAGAAAGCATTTTTATGGATGTGACCATCTGCAGAGCCATATCTGTAGGATGTTACCACACAGAATTCAGAATAATTGTTCAGGTCCAATAGGCTTCACCTGAATCTCCTCAGCTAAATCTGTCTGATGTTATTTGAATGACAATTAAAACAGTTGTCAGTCATACATTACCATTAGTTTTGATGATTAGTTTTGATCATTAGCTTGATCATTAGTTTATTGGTAAAAGAAGTAGAATTAGAAATCAATCAAATCAATAAAAATAGTAAAGTCAATTTTAATCAAATGAAATGTAAAATGAGCATGTATATTTTTAATTAAATTAAAAAGCAAGATTAATATGCATTCATAGATCAGAATTAGGTTCATTCTTCCTTTATATTTGCATAGCTTTTTTTCTTTACCATGGTTGTCATACTTCCTGAAAACACCATTTGAAAGGAAATCTCATGTAAGAAAGTCCAGTAAAAAAGGGTACATAAACAGAATGGCTCATGTGAGCCCAAAATGTTCCCTTTAACTTTCACCATTCTTCAACTCCAATAAACAGTGAAACTCTCATCTACACAGAAGCAAGATTTTGAAGAATCCTAAGGATTACTTACAGCATATTTCCTTTCAATTCCTCAATCTTTTTTTTGTTTTTACAAAGATATTGTTAATTTTAATATATCTCTAGTCCTTTTATGTAATTTTAAGGTGAAAGAAAAAGTTACAAAAAACTTAGAGGTACCTACATCTTGCCAAGTATTGTACACTTTAAAAAATATGTCTACATATGATAAATTTATTGATAGAATATAATTAAATATCATCTCTATGATAAATGTTGAGGTAGATGAATTGTATAAAACTGAATTCTATTTCCTCTCAGCACTGTTTTAAAATCAATCTTTTGCTATTAAATGCACATACACACACACATAGACACACACATACATATAATATATATATACATATGTATGTGATATATGTGCATATGTGTACATATTGCAGGCAATAATTATTTTAGAAAATTATATAGGAAGTGATCATTCCTCACTAAAGTGTCTTGAGAAGATCTCTTCAGTTTTGGAACCTCAAACTGATTATCTTTTTTGTTTTAAATTCTTAAGGTATTTCTTTGACATGCTAGCAGTTTAAGTGGTATAGGAAAAAGATGGCTGAAAAGAAATGTGAATAAGTTTGATATCCAGTAAAGGCAAACTGTTTCCCAGAATGCCCCCAAAATTAATGGTCTCAAAACAAATATGTACTTTCTAGATTCATTGCCTGAAGATGGAAGAACACAAAATAATCCTTAAGAGGAAGTAATGCTTTTACAACTGAAAATTTTATACTTTGTTTCTAGTAACAAAACAAAACAAAAAATTATGCCATGTCATTAATTTTACCCAAATGCTTTGATAAATAAATGCAAAAAAGAATAACCCAGATCTTATTGTTTTCCTGTTATGCCATATGTAAATATCAAACACATAACATATATATTATTAAAGTTGGTTTTTCCCAGTAAAACAGAAGTGAATATAATGTTTTGTGTTCCCCAAATTTTCTTCTTTATTTTTGCAAATTTCTATATATGTGAGGGTACGAAAATATTTTATAGACTATTTGATTTTCTTTCTAATTTAACAAATAGAAAAGCAGATTATAACACTACAGATGTGCGAATTTTCACAAAAATAAAAAGTAAAATTAATTCATTCTTTTTACATCCAAATTATAATTTTTTTATTGTGGTATACTTTACATACAGTAAAATTCACTCTTTGATGTAAAGTTCTATGGATTTTGACAAATATACACAATAATGTCATAACCACCGGAATAAAGATATATACAGGTATGGTTTGGAGATATTGCAGGTTTAGTTCCAGATCACCAGATTAAAGCGAGTCACAAAATATTTTTGATTTTATATAAAAGTTATATTTACATTTTACTGTAGTCTATTAAGTGTGCAATAAATAACATTATATCTAATTTTTTTTTAATGAACCACCTTGTCTCCCTTCCTTTATTCTTATAGTTTTACCTCCTTCTTCCAGAAAACAGACTACCAAGCTTGAATTTAACAGACGTATCATCTGTCTACACTCTCATATCCATATTCTCAACACCTTTATTTTCCTTTGAAAAGCCTCAAAAGTGGATTGGTTTAGTTTTTATGTTCTTTACCTCAGTGAGCAATCACATTTCTTCTTATGCCATTAATTATCTCCTTCATACCTATCCTTTACACTCTACTTAAAAATATCCTAGAGACTTTCTAGTGCTAAATGTCACTCAAAATGTCACCGAAATCACCAGCCCATCAGCTGCATTCCTTTTTAATGCCCAAATAAAAGCGTGAACCTCCCTATAATTGTTCTATAGAAAATTTAATGAATTATAAGAGTCTTCTCCAATAATGTTTATAGAAATCCCTGGAGGAGAGTACTAATGTGTTACACAAACCTGCCTATCCTCACACTAAATTCTTAGCCTGCTGTCTGTTTGTATAGGTATCCCTTCCATATTGCATGGGTTAGGGGTGTAGTGCCCCTGCAATCTGGAAAAGTCCATTTAAAACTTTTTGGCCCTCCCTTGGTACCAGAGAAGAAGTCTGAATTTTTTCTTTTTCTTTTATGGGGTGTTTACAGTACCTTATTGTAAAATTTGAGTTAAGTATTTCAATATTATACATATATTTTATGCATTTCTGAGTTTCCAAACTTCTTCTTTGTCATCTGAGGCTCTGCAAAACTCCGCAAAATTTCCATTAATTTTTTTATGCAACCTGAGATCTATCAAAACCATGATGGGGAAAGTACTGATGTGGAAGGGATACCTGTAGACTTCTGCTTTTCCTCTTTGTAGCACACCATCTCCACCATCTTTTTTTTTTTTTCTCTTTAAACAATACATGTTTATTTATAAAATATGCTTATTTCACACCTTCAACTATTAAATTTAACTGGAAGAGCACACTTTTTATGCAAAAATAGTATCTGTTAGAGAAAAAGGTGGCACTCACTGGGATGCAGAGACTGATGATTGCAGGCAGAAAGTTTATTGGGAAGCTTTCCCAATGGAGGGGGTCTAAAGAATAGAATTAAGCCCCCCCCACCAGCATGCCTGGGGTCTGAAGAGAGACTTCAGCTCACCCATGGAAAGTGGTGGATATCACTTTATACAGTACTTCAATATGCAAGGAAACAGAATACAGCCAGGGGCCAAATGGCTAGAGGGTAGTGAGTTAGGAGGTAGGGTATTCTTGGAAAATGAGAGGGGTTGGTGGTGCCTGGGCCTGGAGGGGGTTAAGGCCCTTATCTGCTCCACCTTGTTTGTTCTTGGGAGGGGATGGGCTGCCTCCTAACCCAAAGGCAATGGCTTGCTCAATTGGTTAGGTGGGTTATGGCTAGAGGCTGCCTTTCTTCATCTCTACCATCCTGAATCTTGATTCTCATAGGCAGCAGTTGTTCTTCTGTATATTTCTTTGGTTAAGTGTAGAACAAAGTCTCTCTTCAATTTTATATAGTGAATTTTTATATAGTAAAAGAAAAATCAGGCTGCACAAAGTAGTTAACAAAACATATCTGAAATAAAAAACATTTTAGAAATTTAATGACACCATATATGAATTTACAAATATCTACCAGAAGTGTTGGTCTCATATTCCAAAGGTCCAAGCCCTTTACAAATCCAGTTCCATGTCCAGCTCCTAGTTGCCTCAGTCTGATCAAGGTCAGTTCCTTGCTTGCTCTTGATTCATGACCACTTTTTAAACTATCTACCTGTTAATGGAAATGACTTCTCTACCTGCTAAAGGCAGTGATTTCCAGCATGTTTCTCCCATCCAGGATCTATAGCTTCCATCTCTGCCAGGTCCAGAGTATAAGCCCACAACCCTGTTACTCATGTCTCTCAAGTTATCTCTCTCCATACTAAGACAATGCCCCCTACTATCAGGGGACACTCTGTCTACTATCCTGAGGTTTTGCTTTGTTTCAATCAGGTAATACAATCGGTGGAAGAAAATCACTGTATCACTGTTGTTTTGGATGCTATGTGGAAGTTCCTCCAGTGGTGAGGCATAAACTCAGATAGTCAGCCAGCCAAAAAAAAAGCATGAAAGGACAGCTATATTAGATCAAAGAGCATGGAAGAGGAGGAGGAGGAATGAGGGTGATAGAGGGTCCTGAAAATTAGGCTTCCTGAGGTTCCTTGGAAGAGGGGAATAGTACATGTGGATCCCAGGCTCCTCCTTTTATTTTGACACAGATGGAACAGGGAGGGCTTTCTTGCATATACTGGGGACTGGCAGCGTTAAACTATATGATGGGAAAAACAAAAGTGACAAGTGCCATTTGGAGAAGCTGAGGGCAGCTTTTAATGTTCAAACCATATGGTGATACATGACTTTCTAGTAAATTAGGCAGTGTGAAAGAGCAAAAGTGTAGAAGTCACTTGAAGAAGAAGAGGGAAGGACCCTTAGGAGAAGCTAAGGGCAGTTCTTATCATCTAAACCATTTGGAGGTGCATGCCTTGCTAATTAGAGTTACTTAAATGCCCATGGCAGGGCTAGCTCAGGGGGTCACTCAAAAGGGCAATTTACAACTAGGCAAAAATGACAAGGCAACAAATATAATTTCTTTTACACCATTAAACTGTCTTCCACAATGTTTTGGTTGATTCAATCTTTAATAAACATCACACACAGGGCTCCAACAGACCTGTAAGTTTCAACTCTTTTAAATGGATTTTCTTTTCAGTCTAAGAGAAAGTTGTGTCTACATGTTGGGGACTTAGTACTTGTGGTAAAGACTTTATTTATCCATTTATTAAAAATACTTTTGACTATTTTTTCAGAACTTTTGCTGACCAAAACTGATGAAAATTATGATTCCCTGTGGCGCTCTTATTCTGGTGCTTAGAGGCAGACAATAAACATAAAAAATAAATACTTGAGTTTGTTATTAGTAATTAAGTGCTATGTAGAAAAGAGGTGGGGAGAAGAGCTGAGAAAAGGTAAAGGAAGTGTTTGGAAAAGATATCATTTTAAATAGGATGCTGGACTTGAGAAATGCCTTTTAAGTAAGAATTGGCAAAAATATGAATGGGTTATGTAGTGAGTATCTGGGAATTCAAAGAAACAAGTATAGGCAATGAAAGACCCAGAATTCCTGATATGCTTGAAAAATATAAGGAGTTCAATTTGACTGGGATCATGAGCAAGGTAGAGAGCAGAAGGAGGTGAATTCAGAGATATAATGGCAGCCACACCATAGAGGGTCTTATAAGCCATTTTAATGATTTTGATTTTGATTCTGAGTAAAATAGGAAGCCAAAATTTGAGAAGAGGAGTAACATAGTCTGACATACATTTCAGGAATTGCTCTGGCTGTTTTACTGAGATTAAACTAACAGCATAAGGATAGAGGCATTGATAAGAGCTGGAAAACCATTTCAGTAATCCAAAGAAGGAATGATGAAGTCTAGGGCCACAGTAGGAGTGAATGGATATTTTCGAGGTTGAGATGGAAGATATTAGATGAAAAGTTTGAGAAAAAAGAATCAATCATCACCCAAGATTTTTGCCTGAGCAACTGCAAAGATGGATTGAAACCAACTGAGATGGGAAAGCTGTGGCAGTGCAAATTAAGGGGATAGATCAGGAGTTTAGTTTTGGTTACATTAAATGTGAAATACTTATTAGACACAATGGTAGGATGTTCTGGCAGTTGGAATCATTAATCTGGAGCTTAGGAGAGAAGTTTGGGCTGGCGATAGGTATCTGGGCATTTAACCTAATACGACGGGATGTGACCATAGAGAGAGTGAGAGTAGGTGGAAAAGAAAACAAAAAAAAAATTTCTGAAATTTTTCAACATTGGGGGTTTATGAAAAATGGGAAATTAGAGAAGGAGACTGAGGAGAGATCAGAGATGTAGAAATGAAACAAGAAGACTGAATAATATCCTGAAAGTCAAGAGAAGAATGTTGATCAAGAAGTAGGGAATGACTGCTTGCCAGCTCCAAGAAGAGTGAGGATTGGAGACATGAAGAAGCCAAAATAAGTAATCGAGAGTTATTGAACCTCCCAGGTTCTGGGAAGGGCTTCCCTCTCCCACCCTTGAAATATTAAGTGAGTGTAAAACTTGTGCAAATTGTATTAAACTGAGAGAAGAGCAGACATCTGCCTCCATGGGAAGGTGCTCTGAGTCATCTATGAAGGTACTGGACAGATAGGCAGGCCAGGAATTATCATAGGTTATTTACCTCAGTGGCTGGAAGGGGCACACATACCTGGCCTTCACGGTGGACAGACTAGGCGGAGACTTTAGTCCCTTGCTCCAAACGGGAGTGTGATGGCAGATTCCTTGTGAGGAAGAGAGGTCTGGGAGAGTAAAGAGTGATTTCTTTGAGGCAAGTTTGGCCAGCTGAGCCACCCTTGAATATCAGAAGGGACCCTGAATCAAAAGGGAGAGGGAAGGGGGATCCCCTCAGGCAATTGGTCATGCCAGGCACCTGGGTAAAGAGAGGAATTACATCAGAAGAACAAAGAGTCAAAGAGAAAACTTAACACACACACAAAAACAGCAATTAAATAAACCCTTAGACCAAAGAGAGAAGCTAATCAACTGAATTCATCCATCAAGATAAAAAGATGGCCAGACAGCAACGAAAACTTACAAACTATACTAAGAAAGAGGAAGACATGGCCCAGTCCAATGAACAAACTAAAAACCAGGAAGAGGTGCAGAACATTGAACAACTAATCAAAGCTGTCCAAACAAATATCATGGATGAACTTAATGAAGTGAAGGAAGAGATTAAGGATATTAAAAAGACACTGGGAGAACATACTGAAGAAATTGTAAACATACATAAAAAAGATAACGAATATGATGGTGATGAATGGCACAATGCAAGAAATCAAAAATACATTGGAAGCACATAACAGCAGATTTGAACAGGCAGAGGAAAGAATCAGTGATGTGGAAGACAGTACATCTGAAATCTAACAGATAGTAGAACAGATAGATAAAAAGATAGAAAAAATCCATCAGGGGTTTAGGGATTTGAATGACAACACAAAACACACAAACATATGCATTATAAGCATCCCAGAGGGAGAAGATAAGGAAGGAGACAGATGGAGTGTTGGAGGAAATAATTGCTGAAAACTTCCCAACCCTATTGAGGGAGATGGATGCACATGGCCAGGAAGTGCGGCACACCCCAAATAGTATAAATCCCAACAGGCCTACTCCAAGACATATACTTTTCAACTGTCCAATGTTCAAGACAAGGAGAAAATACTGAAAGCAACAAGAGAAAAGAGAACCATCATATACAAGGGAAGCTCAATAAGATTAAGTGCTGAATTCTCATCTGAAACCATGGAGACAAGAAGGCAGTATGACATAGTATGACATAGTTAAGGTACTAAAAAAAAAAAAAAAATTCCAGCCAAGAATTCACTATCCAGCAAAGCTGGCATTCAAAAATGATGGCGAGTTCAAAATATTCACAGATAAACAGAAATTGACAGAGTATGCCAATAAGAAACCTGCCCTTCAAGAAATACTAAAGGGAGTTCTGCGGGTTGAAAGGAAAAAACAGGAGAGAGAGAGTTGGAGGAGAGTGTAAGAACAATTAAAAAGACAAAAAGAGTAATAAAAGCAATGTTGGAGGAGAGTGTAAGAACAATTAAAAAGGCAAAAAGAGAAATAAAAGCAACATATGACATATATAAACCCAAAGAAAATATGGCTAATGTAAGTAATTGCTTGAGAGTAATAACACTGAATGTTAATGGGTTAAACTCACCAGTCAAGAAACACAGGTTGATAGAATGGATAAGGAAATACGACCCATCTATATGTTGTCTACAAGAAACCCACCTTAGACACAGAGATACAAGGATGCTGAAAGCGAATGGCTGGAAAACAATCTTACAAGCAAACAATAACCAAAAAAGAGTGGGAGTAGCTATACTAATATCAAACAAAATAGACTTTAAATGCAAAACTATTGTAAGAGACAAAGATGGACACTACATATTAGTAAAAGGGGTAATCTTTCAAGAAGAAAGAACAATCATAAACTTGTATGCACCTAACCGGAATGCCTCAAAATACATGAGGCAAACACAGGAAAAACGAAGTGGAGAAATAGATGCCTCTACAATTATAGTGGGGAACTTTAATATACCATTATTACCATTAGACAGAACATCTCGACAGAAAATCAATATACAAAAACTTTGAATAATAAATTAGAGGATCAGGACCTAATACACATATACAGAATGCTACACCCAAATACAGTGGGATATACATTCTTCTCGAGTGCACATGGATCATACTCCAAGATAGACCACATACTAGGCCACAGAAAAATTCTCAATGAATTTAGAAATATTGAGATTATACAGTGTAATTTCTCTGACCACAATGAAATGAAGTTGGAAATCAGTAAGGGCCAGAGAACCAGATTAGGCATAAAAATTTGGAAGTTAAACAACACACTCTTAGACAAATAGTGGTTCAAGGCGGAAATCTCAAAATAAATCAGTAACTACCTTGGAACAAATGAAAATGACAACACAACATATCAAAGCCTATGGGATGCAGCAAAACCTGTACTGAGAAGGAAATTCATAGCCTAAAATGCATATATCAAAAAAGAAGAGCTAAAATCAAAGACCTCACTGCACACCTGGAGGAATTAGAAAAAGAACAACAAAATAACTGCAAAGGAAGTAGAAAGAAGGAACTAACAAAGATTAGAGCAGAGCTAAATGAAATAGAAAATATGAAAGCACTAGAAAAAATAAGCAAAACAAAAGCTGGTTCTTTGAGAAGATCAATAAAATTTACAAACCCTTAACTATACTAGCAAAGAAAAAAGAGAAAATGCAAATACACAAAATAAGAAATGAGGAAGGGGATGTCACTACTGACCCCACAGAAATAAAGAGTATCATAAGAGGATACTTTGAAAAATTATATGCCAATAAGAAGGATAATTTAGAGGAAATGGACAAACACCTAGAAAGTCACAAGCAGCCTACATTGATGAAAGAAGAAATTGATGAACTCAACAGACCAATTACAAGTAAAGAGATAGAATCAGTCATCAAAAACCTCCCAACTAAGAAAAGACGGCGACAAGATGGGTTCACAGGTGAATTCTACCAAACATTCCAGCAAGAACTAACACCAATCCTGCTTAAACTCTTGCAAAAAATAGAAGTAGAAGGAACATTGCCTAACTCTTTCTATGATGCCAACATTACCCTAAA
The DNA here is from genome assembly GCA_029593785.1 of Cabassous unicinctus. Classification (NCBI taxonomy): domain Eukaryota; kingdom Metazoa; phylum Chordata; class Mammalia; order Cingulata; family Chlamyphoridae; genus Cabassous; species Cabassous unicinctus. The sequence continues at coordinate 17,176 of JAQZBX010002289.1, forward strand.
ACCAAAGCCAAACAAAGATGGCACAAAAAAGGAAAATTACAGACCAATCTCTCTAATGAAACTAGATGTGAAAATCCTCAACAAAATACTTGCTAATCGTATTCAACAACACATCAAACAAGTATACACCATGACCAAGTGAGCTTCATCTGGAGTATGCAAGGATGGTTAAATAAAAGAAAATCAATCAATGTAATGCACCACATAAACAGATTAAAAGAAAAAAATCACATAATTATCTCTATAAATGCAGAAAAAGCATTCGACAAAATACAGCACCCTTTCCTGATGAAAGCAATGCAAAAGATAGGAATAGAAGGGAACATTCTGAACATGATAAAGGGTATATATGAAAAACCCATAAGTAACATCATTCACAATGGTGAAATCCTAAAAGCTTTCCCTCTAAGTTTGGGAACAAGACAAGGATGCCCACTATCACTGCTCTTATTTAACACTGTCTTAGAAGTACTTGCTTGAACACTAAGGCAAGAACAAGATTTAAAATGCATCCAAATTGGAAAGAAAGAAGTAATAATTTCACTATTTGCAGATGACATGATCCTATACATAGAAAGCCCTGAGAAATCTACAGCAAAGCTGCTAGAACTCATAAATGAGTTCAGTAAAGCAGCAAGCTATAATATCAATGCTCAAAAATCAGTAGCATTTCTGTACACCAATAACGAGCAATCTGAGGAGGAAATCAAGACAAAAATACCCTTTACAATAGTAACTAAAAGTATCAAATACCTAGGAATAAATTTAACTAAAGATGTAAATGACTTTTACACAGAAAACTGTACAACACTGGTAAAGGAAATCAAAGAAGACTTAAATAAATTGAAGAATATTCTCTGTTCATGGATAGGAACACTAACCATCATTAAGATGTCTATCATACCCAAACTAATCTATAGATTTCATGCAATCCCAATAAAAATCAAAATAGCATTTTTTTCCTGAATTGGAAAAACTAACTACAAAATTTACTTGGAAGGGTAAGAGGCACCAAATAGCCAATGACATACTGAAAAAGAAAAATGAAGTTGGAGGAATCACAGTACCTGAGTTTAAAACATACTACAAAGCTACAGTGGTAAAACTGCACGGTATTGGCACAAGGTTATACATACCGACCAATGGAACTGAATTGAGAGTTCTGTTATAGATCCTCGCATATACAGTCATCTGATATTCGACAAGGCCACCAAGCCTACTCAGCTGGGAGAGAATGGCCTCTTCAACAAATGGTGCTTGGAGAACTGGATATCCACATCCAAAAGAATGAGAGAGGAACATAATCTCACACCTTATACAAAAATCAACTCAAGATGGATCAAAGATCTAAATATAAGAGCCAAGACCATAAAGACATTGAAAGACAATGTAGGGATGCATCTATAGGACCTTGTAATAGGAAATGGTTTGATGAACTTCACACCCAAAGCATGAGCAGCAAAAGAAAAAATAGATAAATAGGATCTCCTCAAAATTAAAAACTTTTGTACCTCAAAGGAGGTTATCAAGAAAGTAAAAAGGCAGCCTACCCAATGGGAGAAAATATTTGGCAACCATATATTTGATAGGAGCCTAATATCCAGCATATATAAAGTAATCCTACATCTTGAAAATAAAAAGACAAACAACCAATTTAAAAAATGGGCACATGACTTGAAAAGACATTTCTCCAAGGAAGAAATACAAATGGCTAAAAAGCACATGAAAAGATGCTCAACATCACTAGCTATTAGGGAAATGCAAATCAAAACTACAATGAGGTACCATCTTACACCCATTGAACTGGTGGCTATTAAAAAACAGAGGACTATAAATGTTGAAGAGGATGTGAAGGAATGGGAACCCTCATCCACTTGGTGGTGGTAATGTAGAATGGTCCAGCCATTGTGGAGGACAGTTTGGCAGTTCCTCAAAAAACTAATTATAGAGCTGCCATATGATCCAGCAAATCCACTGCTGGGTATCTACAAGATGTGGGATTGCTTTATATATACCCAGGAGAATAGAAACAAAGACACTAATGTTTATAAAAGCATTATTCACTATTGCCAAAAGTTGGAATCAACCGAAATGCCCATCAACAGATGAATGGTTAAACAAAATGTGGTACATACACACAATGGAATATTACTCAGCTGTAAGAAGGAATACAGTGCTAACACACGGAATAACATAGATGAATCTTGAGGACCTTATGTTGAGTGAAGCAAGCCAGGCAATGAAGGACGAATATTACATGACCTCACTGATATGAATAAAGCAAATTGAGCAGACTTAGGGAGCTATTTTCTGAAAGATAGGTCTACAGGAAATAGAAAGGGAGAAGAAGTTTGTGAGCCATCGCCCATATGGATGTAATCTATGATAAGGTGAAAGTGTGTAGTTGTGCATTGAAGGGATGTGACAGGAGGGTAGTAATATTATTGGGTTGGGTGGTGCAGGTTTGACAGGTGGGTAGATTAGGGAAAGAGGGTTGGAAGGTCCAGGGAACTGGGGGGAGGGTTGGGAGAGGGACCAGGTTAACACTGGGGATTGGCAGGTATGTGGTTGAAAGTACAGTTGGGAATGCTTTTATGGCAATACGGCAAGGAAGGGTCACTGGTTTAGGGTGTTGGTGGGGGGGCGGTCATTCAGGCCAGGGTGCACCTGGAGCAGGCTTCTAGGCAGTAAGTGAGTGCTCACTCTGTCATTATATGTTGTATCAGTGGGTGGAGATCCACATAATGAGTGGGACGGATTTGGACTCCTGGGGGGGACATCCTGGGGAGGACCAATATGTTCACAAACAGAGGAGCTGGAGTCTCTCTAAAGCATGGGCAGTTCCTAATAGGGGAGGACAAACGAGTGTGTCAAGACCTCAGTGTTGTTGCAAGTAACTATGAATCTTGTCATCTAAGAAGTGAAGCCAGGGGGTCACCGTGGACCCCAGGGGGAGGGGGAGGGGGGAATAGAATAGATGGAACAGGGAGTATTTAGTGGGCAATGGAAGTGCTCTACATGATCTTGCAGTGATGGAAACAGGCCATGTTAAATATCATCAAAATTTAGAAAAGTGTACGGTCTAAAATGTAAACCATAATGTAAACCACTGACCATGGTCAGTAGCTGTGTTTCACTATTTGTATATCAGTTGTAACAAAGTTACCATCCACATATAAAAAGGTATTAATACAGGAAGGGGAAAAAGGGGAAGGATATTGGGCATATGGAAGTCCCCTGCATTCTTCATGTGACTTTACTGTGACCTAAACTTCTTTGAAAACAAACAAACAAACAAAAATGTAAGACACTGGGGAATAAATGGAAGAAACTGTCACTGTACATACAGGACACCAGATATTACAGTGATGAAAGGCAAAATGTCAAAAAAAATTTAAAATATTTTTCATTATTTTTTAATATTCCAATCTTTTAATTTTATTTTGTTTTTAGTTTTTTAAAATTTTTATGTATTTTATTTCTTATATTTAAACCTATCATTATTATTTCATTTTCTTTTTAATTGTATTTGGCTATTTTGTTGGCTTCATTTTTGAAGAAGCTTTGGATCACAGAAGGGTTACAACTGGGGCAGGGGAGGATCATTTGTGTGGGGGGTCAGTGATGGGGGATACATGGGAGGAAGTTCACCTGGGCATACATATAAGGTGTATAAGTATGTTCAAATGTTCATGGGGCATTGTCACAGTGAGTGGAGACTCACAAAATAACTGAGAGAATATTGAATTCCCATCCTGGAGAACTCTGCCACATTCTCTAATGGAGCAGCAACAGTCCCCCATGTCCAGGGGCAATGACTGGTGAAGGAGGATGATCTGTTGATGGGCCCTTGATATTGACGACTATGCTTATGAGCCTTTGTTCTTGAAATTGAAACTTAGCCTAGTGTTGTGGGGTGCCTAAGAGTTGCCTCCTGAGAGCCTCCTTGTGGCTCAATTGTGGTCTCTAAGCCAAACTCAGCATATGAATGCATTACCTTCCCCTCAGTGTGGGACATGACTCCTGCGGATGAGCCTCCCTGGCACTGAGAGATTGCTACCAAGCACCAACTAGCAATTCAACTGGAAAAAGACCTCAAGTAAAAGGGGGAAAAGGTAAAGACAAATGAGTTTATATGGCTAAGAGACTTCATTGTGTGTCAGGAGGTCATCCCCGAGGTAACGCTTTTGCACATTTCAGCAGGATCTCATAGACTGCCAAAGTAGATACTACCTCAAATAGTGGGGCTCCTGAGGGCTCTGGAGACACCCAGGTCCTATGGTCAGGACAGATAGCTCCAGAGTTTGGTGCCTTGCCAGTGGGCCCTACTTTGGACTTTGTGCTCCTGAGAGCGACAGTGTTGAATACAATTATGGCTTCCCTACACATGGCTCATCTGTCCTTTCTATTTAAACCTAAAATTGGTGCTGAAGTTTGTAGGAATATGTCCAAGAGACTGTAATCTTTGGGCTGTCCATGTGCCATCTGGGCCTGGAGCCTCAGCAGAGTTGCAATACCTACTCTTCAGTTCATTGGGCTCACCCAGGACAGCTAACAAGGAAGTGAGGATTGACAACCACCATACCAAGGAAACGAGAGAACTTACAACTGCAAGCAAGAGAGTCCCATCCATCAGCTGTATGGGATTGAAGCCCCCTCTCATTTAGAGGTGGAGTAGACATCACCATCCCAGAATCCTCAGGATTGGGGAATGAACTATGGACTAGAGTGGACTTACTGGTGTTCTACTATAGACATATTGTGATTCTAGCAATGGAAGAAATTACAACACTGATGTGAAGACAGTGGCCACTGGAGGCTCTAGGGGCAGGGAGAGGGAAAAACAGGTATAATAAAGGGGTCTTTTCAGGACTTGGGAATTGTCCTGAATGACATTGCAGTAACAGATATAGGCCATTTTATATCATCCCATAACATGCAAAACTGTGTGGGAGAGAGTGTAGACTACAATGGGAACTGTGGTCCAGGCTAAGTGGCAAAGCCCCAGGATGTGTTTATCAATTGAAATGAATGTGCCACACTAATGAAGGATGTTGTTTTTTTGTAAGGGTGTGGGAGGTGTGAGGAGTGGGGCATATGGAAATCTCTATATTTTTTTGTAACATTTATGTACTATAAGTATCTTTTAAAAAATAAAATATTAAAAAATTAAAGAAAAAGTAGGGAATGACAAACTCTGCCAATGTGGCTGAGATATCAACTAATTTGAGTACTGACAAGTTACCACTGGGTTTAACAGAATTGAGGTTTGTGTTGACCTTAACAAGAGCAGTTTTGATGGAATAGTGAAATAATCTAAAAGAAAATAAGAGGAGATTGAATTCAGCAAGTGTAAATTCTGTTTCTGAGAAGTTTTATTGCAATTTGAGGCAAAAAACAAACAAACAAAAAACCTGAAAAACAATCACATGTACATACCCTTCCTAAGAACAAAAATAATTTTGAGAATGTACAGTCTATAAATATCTTTAGAAAATAAACATTTTCCTAAGGAAAATATGCTTTTCAGAGAGGCAGGTCTGTCCTTAATGAAAACAACTTTTTTATTTTTACAGTTTATAGAGAATAGTTTATCTCCTTAAAGCCACAGCCCAAACTTCCTTCCATTCCAAAAGAATATTATTGTATCATACTTATAAAATAAAGGTCTATATGGTTGGTTTGGGGGATTATGGTATAAAAAGTTTGGTCTAAGAGGCACGTTCAGGCCTTTGCTTTGTAGAGCACTAAGCACTCCTTGAAATTTGAAGTGTATGCATTTTTAAAAAAGAGTCTGTTCTTATAAAAAAAATCCAGGAATTTTGCCAGGGTCCCCTTGTTACATGAAAAATCTTTTTTTTTTTTTTAACTTTATTTTTTTTTTACTCTGTGTCATCTGCTGGCCACATAGTCTATTCTTTGCACCCCCTCATACCTAGCCTTACTTAGCCAGTTAAGTCCTACACTTTAATTAAGTTGGTAGGGAATAGTGGGAAACACCTAAGGCCGTAAGAGGTAGCAAAGTCAGCAGGGTGAACAGAACCAAGAGCTGAGCTGGAGACCAAATCTAAAAAGGAAAGGGGGGGAATTAAAAAAAAACACGAGTATTCCAAGGTCAAGGGTGTTAAGAACACCTCAGGTGGTTGACTATAATTAGAAGAGTAGGTGGAGGCTAGTAAAGTAGGAGATAGTCTCCAGCTCTTGTTAACATGCCAGTAAGGACATTACAAAGGAATATTGTACTAGATTTCACTTTAGTTCTTTCATCCAAAAAATACTACTTAACATGTTGCTAAGCACTGGATAAAATTAGCAAAAAGAAAGATTTAATAACTTAATAAATGTTTACTATGTCAGAGATAAATGATGAATGATATATAATCTTTCATCCTGAGGATTCCTACTCCTTTTGGGAAGACATACCTGTAAATACTTCAATTCAATGCAAAAACTAGCAAGCAACACAAATGAAAACAGAACACAAACAATCAGCAAACAACAACACTTTTTAGGTACATTGGCAAGCCATAAAAGTAAACTGACTGCAAATAACTACTTACAAACACAGGTAAACATACAGAAAACTGCTGAACCAATTTTACAATTAGCTAAAAGATAATTGCCAAAACAGACACAAACACATACTCAAGCAAAACCCTGCAGGGGAAACACAAAGTGACTTCCTGCAGCCAAACATTTCTGCATGTAATTACTCCACTATCCTAGCCTTTCTAAAGGCTTTGGTTAATCCTCAGTAATATATAATCCCAGCCATGGATTCTTCAAAACAATCATTGGCCAGCTAGAAATAGCCAAGGCATTTCTCAAATATAAAGTACTAAACAGAAACCTGTTTTACAGGTGGTTGGAGGCTCCCAACATCAAACCACTTTAGCAGATTCTCACCCTGGGGAGTTGGTTACCTCCTGACCAAAACCATCTTTCCAAGTCATTAATTTTGATTGATCTCAAATTCAACAGGATATACATCCTCAAAATTGTCATAAAATTTTGATAAACAAGGGCTCTGAAAATGAGTTTATTGAATGTCGGCAAAACATCTTTGGTTAGTTATAGCATCAGAAAAGTTGGAGAAATAAAAATAATCTCAACAGCAAGTGTGTCGTGACTTTTCTTTATATGAGGACAGCTGTCACTCCACTCAATTGAGTCCACATGAAGCAAGCAAATATTTATGGGATGTCCACAGCTGTTTGAAAAAATTTTTGACAAATTATTTGTACATGTCAAAGTTTGACTTGAGCTTGCTGCCAAAAAGAGAGGCCTAAGCTGACTAATTTTAAGATTTCTTCTTGGGAAGCACATTTTATAAGAAAAGGTAGTAGTTATGAAGCAGGTTATATAGGGAATCAATAAATGGATTTGGAACCTGGCAGAAAAACCGCTGCCATTGAACACGTGTCCTCCAATACCCCCAAGATGGCTGCTGGAAGACCCTCAGGAGAACTCCCATTCAGAACGGAGTTCCTCCAGAAGCCAGGAGAAGCCCCGGATATTCTCTAGGGGCCTTCTCATTGGGCCCTCCTGGGGGATTGATGGTTGGGGTAATCAATCAAAACAGCAAACAGCTGGGACTCCTCCTGTGCTGTTAGCAAAGGGATGGAATAATTAGTGGTTTAAAAAGGAAGCGCAAAGGCCTTTTGCTCTCTCTTGCCTTTTGACACTATTCTGGCCTTTTTCACCCCCACCTGGATCAATACACAAGTAAAACTGGGGATTTATAATCAATAATGGGAAATTGTAGTCTGTAAAACGGCCCTCTTCATCAATCTTCAGCCCCTTCCTCTCTACCTGGGATTTTCTCGCATTTCTCTTCCCTCCCTACCTTAATAAATTCCTGGCCTAATGAACGCGGCTTGCTCTTGAAATTAATTTCTTGCAGTTTATTCAAGAACCTAGACAAAATCTGGCTACAGTTAGATACAGTTAAATAACTGGAGACCAGAAAAAAATCTGGTAAAAGATCACTGCATGTTGATAATGAGCTGAGTGGGTGAGTCACTAACTTCCTGTTAGTTATTAACATCATTTAACTTCACCAGAAAATCAAACATTTTATCAGAAATGCTAATTTTGGAAAGAAAAAGGTTTGCAAATTAGATTTTGTTAAACAGTTATATGAGAAACTAAGTTAGTACAATTTTATTGATTCCAATAAATCAATAATGCCAGACACTATACTAAGAAATGAAAATGTGAGTGGGTGCCAGACAGAGAAGAATTGATGTGAGTGCAGGAGAAGGAGGGGAAAGAGACTCCCACATAAAGCATTTAAGAAGGTGACATTTAAGTTGAATCCTAGGAGCATAACCTGTAAAAAGATTCAGGAAAAGACAGTCCAATGTCAGTAGAAACAGAATGACAAGGGTCCTATAATGGAAAAGAACATGGTGGGATCCTAAAACACAAGAAAATCAGTCTCACTGGAGGGCAGAGATCCCAGATTGGATGTATACACTGCCAGGGTTGGAACCATATAGTCTTGTTGCCCTGGCCAGGAGTTTGAACATTTCTAACAGTAATGGAAAGCCATGAAAAACTTTGAACAAGATCATGGAATAATAAGATTTTAATTTTTAACTGCTTTTGGAGCAAAAACATAAATTTTCTTTGATGTCTACTTAATCATGTTTTGGTAAATCCTCCTTTTCTATCCTTTGAAAAACCAAGCCAAGCCAAGCCAAGCCAAGCCAAACCAAACCAAACCAAACCAAAGAACCTTTGAACAAATTACTTCCAGATATATTAAGACCTTAATATTAAAACCCTAGAACAATTTGTCTTTATTTTCAAGCTTGTTTTAAATCTTAGCTCCTCCCTTGAATTAAGAGTAGGCTGGATATGGCACCCTTACTGCTTGGAGTGAGTTGGCAAGGGGTGGGGTTGGGTGTGAGGTTGAGCTGGTTCTACTGTTCTGAGACAACTCCAGCCCTTTCTTCTCAAATTTGTTTTGCTTCACTTATCAGTATGTGTTGCTGTTTCATTGGCCAATATTGGCTGCCCTTTAATGCCTTCTCTATGGCAAGATTCCAATGTTGACTTATTCAGGGGCATTGTTGTGAAGTCTTCAACTGGTTCTGCAGAGCCTGCCCATTGCACAGTGTCTAGACACATGGTGGTGGTGATAGTGGGGAGGGCTCAAGTCCTCCTCCCTGCCCCTAAGACTCCCAGAATCCCATCCTTGTTGTATTCCCTAAAGCCCCTAACCTAGGCAAGCATCTTGGTGTGGGATACCAGCTGGAGTGGACCGAATAGTGACCCCCCAAAACTTATATCCATGCCCTCCATGTCCTAATCCCCAGAACCTCTGAATGTTACCTTATTTGGAAAAACGTCTTAGCAGATGTAAAGTTAAGGATCTTGAGATGAGGCTTTCATATTGAATTATATGAATGGGCCTTAAATCCAATGACAAGAGACACATGGAGGAAAAGACAGAAGAGTGGGAGGTAATATGACCATGGAGGCAGAATTTGGAGTGAAGCATCCATAAATCAAGGAAGCCAAAAATGTATACAGCTGCCAGAGCTGAAAGAAGCAAAGAACAGATTTTCCCCTGGAGCAGGAATTCTTAATCAGGGGTCTGTGAGCTTGAATTGAAATTCAAAAAAACGTTATTCTTGTAGGGACATGTTGGTGTGGGTGTGATATATTTATTAAATAATACACAGTATAGTGTGGACTTAGTAAGGGCTCCGTGGTTTTCACTTGACTGGCAAATGGGTCCATGGAGCAAAAAAGTTTAAGAACCCCTGTCCTGGAGCCTTCAAAGGGAGTGCAGCCCTATGGATACCTTACTTTTGGATCTCTGTCCTCCAGACTTGTGAGGGAATAAATGTCTTTTATTTTAAGCAACCCATTTTGTAGTAATTGTTGCGGCAAGCCCAGAAATCTAATACACCAGCTGATTTGGCTTCGTGGTGCTGGAGATCTACTACTCTCTTTTCCATAAGTGGGAAAAGCCATGCAATTCCCATTAGTCCAACAAGTCTTGACTTGAAAGACTTGGTAAAAGATGTGATGGAGGAGGAGTTGCTTTTGGCTGAGTCCCTTCTGCCAGTGCTTCATAAGCACCTGGTTAAATAGATTTAATTTTTGGCCACTCTTTTTAGATTGTGGGGCTTGTTTTTTGTTTGTTAGTTTGTGGCCTCTGGCCCTGGGCCATTGTGCTTTTCCTAAGGCAACAGTAAATATCCTGGATAAATATTCTGGTATGTTGTAAAGTTCATTTTGCTTGCTCTGTGGGAAATGGCTTTGAAGAGTATAAGAATGAAATATCCAAGGGCAGATGATGGTAACTTTGACTTGGATGGTGATAGCCAATGAGGCAATAATTGTTTATGATGCACTGTATTAGTCAGCCAAAGGGGTGCTGATGGAAAGTACCAGAAATTTTTTGACTTTTATAAAGGGCATTTATTTGGGTAGAAGCTAACAGTTACAAGGCCCTAAAAAGTCCAACTCAAGGTTGCTTTCTCACCAAAGTCAGTTGCCACATGCTGATGCAAGATGGTTGCTGATCCTGTGAGGATTCAGTCTTCCCCTCTGGGCTTCCTTTCTGTCAGCTGCAGACTGGCATAGGGCTTGTTTCTCAGGGCTTCCTCTCTCTCCTGGCATGGGGCTCCTTTCTTTCCTGGCCTACTATATCAGTCTTGGCTCTCTTCCAAAGGTCAGCTGCAAACTGTCAGGCAAATGGCTCATCTCTCCCCAGGACCCCAGGATCAAAAATGACAAAGCTTTCTCTCTTTCTGCCTATCTTCTTGAGTGAGTGTCCATTTATATCAACCCACCAAGGGGGTGGGGACTCGACCTGAATTACACCTTATTGATGTAGCCTAATCAGGAGCCCTAAATTGATTTTATCAAGTAAACTTAATCAGAGGCCTATCACTGAATTTAATACAATCAAAGGGTATCATACCTAGAGGAACAGATTAGTTTACAAACATAATGTTTCTCTTTTGGGGATTGACAAACATAATCTCAAACTCTCACATGCACCTACTAACCTACTTTATGTAGGGTTTTTGTTGTTGTTATTTTGTGGGGTTTTTTTGTTATGTTTTGGTGCTCACAATTTCAAGTGAAAAAGACAAATTTCTTACTCTCTGGGAACTTACATTCTATTTGGGGGAAATAAGCAATAACATTTTAAAAATCAGATCTTTTAAAACTTTTTTTTTCAATTTTATTATACATATTAATAAAGCATAAATCCATCCAAAGTATGCAATCAATGGTATTCTGTGTACTCACCTATTTGTGCATTCATCACCCCAATCACTCCCAGAGCACCTTCATTATTCCAATGGTAGTAATAAACAAAAAACTAACAAAACTCAACACCTCTCAATCTCTCTATGCCTCGCCTGGGGTATATAGCTGCTATTCTTTTTCCTTCTCTCTAATATCTTTGTATTTATATTTTATAAAAACAGTCATATATGTACTATCACACATATTCATGTTTTACTTGAGGTTTTACTATCTTATACAGTCCCATGTTACAGATTTTAGCTTTCCTTCTAGTAATATACATGACCTTAGACGTTCTCTTTCAACCACTGTCTTACCAATACAATAGCACTACTAGTTACAAACACTATGATATGCTTTAACAATTTCTATTCATTTCCAAAGATTTACAGCCTTTTTAACACTTCTGCACAGATTAACCCTCAGCTTTCCATTTTCTACCCTCCTTCTATTTGCTGGTGACCTATATTCTAAGTATTAACTCCATGAGTTTACACAATGTATTTAGCTCATAATAGCGCAATTATACAATATTTGTCCTTTTGTGTCTGGCTTGCTTCACTCAACATAATGTCCTTCAGGTTCATCCATGTTGTCATATGCTTCACAACTTCATTTCTTCTTACTGCTGCATAATGTTCCATCATGAGTACACACCACAATTTGTTTATCCATTCATCAGTTGATGGACACTGTGGGTATACTTTGATTATTCTGGCTTCTTGCTACTGTTTAACTTCCTTTGGTGATTGTAACCATATTTCACAAACCCCATGTGCAGCCAGTCCTTGCTCAGTTGCACCAAATGATCCAACCCAGCTATATTAGTCAGGGTTCTCAGAGAAATAGAATCAACAGGAGGTACCTATCAATAATATGAGATTTTATAAGAGTCTCTCACATGACCGTGGAGATGTACAAGTCCAGGTTCCACAGGCAGCCTGCAAACCAGGGGCTCCGATGAAATTCCAATGAAGGTCCTTGATGAATTCCTGGGAGACATTGGTTGTCCAAAGACGAGCTGGGAAATTCTCTCTGAATGCTGAAATCACTTCTCCTTTTAAGGCATTCAACTGATTAGATAAAGCATCACTCATTGCTGATGGCAATCTCCCTGATTGATGTAGATGTAATCAGCTATCTATGCCATAAACTCACTGGTGAACAGAGTCTATAAATGTCCTAGTTTTGCAATTAGCCCAGTGCTTGTTTGAGCAAAGAACTGGGCACAATTACCTGGCCAAGTTTACACATTAGCCTAACCATCACAGTCCACCCCTTGTCAACTCGGCAACCATACACATTACCTTATCCATACTTTGTCTCTAAGTAAAAATAATAACAGACATGCATACGTATATATTTCTGCCTAACAAAGTTCAACTCTCCCAAGTACAACCAGAAATGCATTAATTCCCTATGGAATAGTGTGCAAGTCCTTGGGTAATATTCACTTTAAACTTGACATCCTTAAATATTATGACTTGAAACTAATACAACTTTTCATATGATAGGGGAAAAAGTTGGGGAAGAAAACAAAGAAATTTGTTTTGTGTACATATACAATCATACGCATAACGAAACAAGGAAGACAGCTTCATGACTATTACAGTCCTCGTTTCTGTAACTGGTCATGTGGTCAAAGTTCACATTTATAACTACCTTCTTCCACTACCTATTCCACATTCCCATTACCCTCAGCAAGCCCTTCAGCTGGCCATGGTTCTTTGCCTGGTGGGGTGACCCAAACTTACATTCCTGAATATTCTGGGCCATAGTTAGTCCTGCTTGGATTGGATGGCTGCAATTTTCCATTGACTTTAATCAGAGAGCATGTCAGTACTAGGAGATGCCCTAGAGGATCTCCTGTATTCCAGGCAAACTCTTCTTTACTCCCATTATGTAGATGTAATCCTATTTCCCCTTGAGAGTCAGGATCAATAACCCAGCCAGTACAGGAATTCCCTTCTTTGCCTGTTGATTCTGGGTAAGATGAGGCAAAAGTGGTGAAGGAAGTAAGTGATTGCTTTCTCTCCTAGAAATATACTACTGTTACTATTCACTTTACCACAAAACAAAAGTTGATGAATCAACATTTTAATAACACTGACCAAGTTATTTACTATTCAAGAATTTGCTTTCCAAGTTGTGTCTTTAAAATGTATCCATCCATATACTTAGATTAAATTACATATATACATTAAAAACATTTTGCTTAGAATTCTAGTGTTAAGTAGAAAGCATAGTCCAAACACTGTACAATAAAGCTATTATTTAGAGTTACATGCTTCATCTGAAAAGCTTATCCTACAAATAGGAGTTTTGCTCTGTTTCTCCAGAATAAATGCCCCTATGTCTAAAACTTAAAATGATAATAAAAAAAACAGATTGAAATAATTATGCTATGCATTTTCCTTCATCGGGCATTGAGAAAAACAGGGCTATCTGGTGTTGGAGCACCATCTTCCTTGTCAGTTACAGTCTCTAAAGTCCCAGAACCAGACACAAAAACCATTATTTTATTTGTTGAAGTTGTCTTCCGTTTCTCAGCAATAGCTGCACAAACAATAACAATCTTATTATTTTCAAAGTCATAGTCAGGAATTGACTTTAGTGAGAAATCTGTTACTTCTGCTGCTGAGTCACTCTTTTTAATACTCTGTGCCACTTTTTGCTGCTCATGGAGTGTTCTTGCCCAAGAAAAGTCTTCTTTCCATATTTCAGTGTTCATGGATAGACATGAAGGGCTATTTGAAAACTTCGAATTGCTTCATTCATTTTGTTCTTTGGCTCTCTGCTGTCATTTTATTCTATTGTCTGTCTTCTTATCCTTTAGTTTACCCTTCCTAATAATCTTTGTTTCTAAACTCTTCTCCAAATCTCTTGCCCTTGTTTTTTCCTTTCAGGCTGCAGCATTCCCTTTAGTATCTATTTCAAATCTGGTCTTTTAATAACATATTCTATCAGTTTTTGTTTGCCTGTGAAGACTTTGAACTTACCCTCATTTTTGAAGGACAGCTTTGCTGGATACAGAATTTTTGGCTGGCAGTTTTTCTCTTTCAACACCTTGAATACATCATACCACTTTCTTCTCTCCCCCATGATTTCTGATGAGAGGTTGGCACTTAATCTTATAGAGTTTCCCTTGTATGTGATGATTTGCTTTTCTCTTGCTGCTTTCAGAATCATCTCTTTATCTCTAACAGGTGTCATTCTGAATAGTAGGTGTCTCCGGGTTGGTCTAATTTGGATTTATTCTGTTGGGATGCGTTGTCCTTCTTAGATATTGATATTTATGTCCTTCATAAGGGTTAGGAAGTTTTTAGTCACTCTTTCCTCAAATATTCTTTCTGCCCCTTTTCCATTCTTTTCTTCTGGGACACCAATTATGCGAATGTTTGTGCATTTTGCATTGTCATTCAATTTCCTAAGCGGCCATTCCATTTTTTCCATTCTATTCCCTGTCTGTTCCCCTGTCTTTTCCAGTTCAGATGTTCTTTCTTCAAAATTACTGATTTTGTCTTAAAACAATTCAAATCTGCTCTTATGTTCCTCTAATATATTTTTAATCTTGTCCATCATGTCTTTCATTAACATAAGATCTGTTACTTTTCCTTGCAGGGTTTCAAATTGTTCTTTATGCCCTTCCAGTGTCTTCTTAATATCCTTTATTTCTTTAGTCATATTTTCTTTAAATTCTTTGATTGATTTAGGAGAGTTGTGTGATTATTACTGATTGTCTTAAATGCTGTATGTCTTCAGGATGTTAGGTTTGTTCTTTTGCTCAGGCCATCTTTTCCTATTTCCTAGTATGGCTTAGAATTTTTTTTTGCTGATGTCTAGGCATCTGAATATGTTGGTGCATATTTACTCTTATGGTTAATTTCTTTCTCTTGCCTATTGTTTTCTTTTTCCCCACAGCTTTTCTTTGACATTTGGTTCAACTTACTCTCAATTTTTAAAATTTCCCAGCTTTAGTTTTCAAAATTGGGCCAGGAACTCACTAGTGGGCCACAGATCTTCTCCCATGGGTTGGATACAGAGAGCATGAACAGCTTTTGTCCATACAGTTTCCAGACTGGCTATGGTCAACACACATTTCCATGGAGGTGTTTCAGTCTCAGCTTTCCTGTGTAGACTCTCCAGAGCAGAGATTCAAAGCAGACTCTGCTGCTGAATTCACTGTAGAAAACCTCCCCACCTCCCTCTCCCTTCTGCCTTGAAACAGCTGACATAGAGGAAGATGTCTGTTCCCCTCTCAGTGAGCTGCAGTGAGCCAAGGGTTTTACTGGCTTAATATCTTAGGAGTGGTGGAGGGGAGCCCTTCCTGGCCACCGTGGGGGGCTTGGTAACTCATGTTTTTCATTTTGGCTTCTTTGTCTCTCTGTCCTGGCCCCTCCTGTGAGTTGTGTAGCACTATCCTGGTCTGCTGACCATCAAAGCAGGTCCCTAGGACAGCTTTTAGTTTTTTTCACCATTGTTTTTGTGAGAGCATTCAGTTCTGCCTGTTAGTCCATCACCATCTTTCCACAACCCCCAGATTATTTTTGATAAAGATAAATGCAAGGAAGAAGTGGATAAAAAATAACATTTTAAAAATCAGATTATTTTTTATAAGGATAAATGCTAGGAAGAAGTGGATAGATTCAAGATGTATTGTGGAAAACTAATTTATAGTACTTGATGATGGATTGGCTTGGACAGTGTGGCAGCTTGATATTATTGATGAATTCTAAAAAGAAGTACTGATTATATTTGTAAACTGGTCTGTTCCTCTGGGCTAGTGATACCCTTAGATTGTATTGAATTCAGAGGTTTCACTTTTACTTGATCAAATTATGACTGGGGCTTTGATTGGGCCATGTCAGTAGGACATCGAGTCCCTTAGTGGGTGGGCACTCACAGAGAAAACGACAAGGCAGAGGACACAGAGTTTGGATCCTGGAGCCTGGGAAGTAAGCACACAGAGAAGCAGATATGATAGGAAAGAAAGAAGGCTCCATTTAACATGGTGGAGGCCCTGGGAAGAGAGACGAGCCATTCGTCTGACAATTTATAGCTGGCCTTGTGGAGAGAGTAGAGCAGCTGAGCCCAGTGAGAAGCAAGCCCCCAGAGAGAGATAAGACTTGTCCCAGCCTGCAGCTGAAATTGGAAGAAGCTGGGACCATGGGCCCTTGGGAGGCAGAGGAAGACTGAACCTTCACAGATATCACCCGCCACCTTACATTAACACGTGGCAACAGATTCTGGGTGAGAAAGTACCTCTTATGGTACCTTGTGTTGGACTATTTAAGGCCTTGTGACTGTAAGCTTCTACCTCAAATAAATATCCTTTATAAAACCAACAGATTTCTGGTATTTTGCATCAGCACCCTTTTGGCTGACTAATACAGGCAGTGATGGTCAAAGATAACTCCTAGATGTGGAACCTCAACAATGATATGTATGGCCATGCCATTTACTGAGAATTGGAAGCCAACAATGAACAATAAGCTTTAGAGTAATTCTAGAGTTCAGTTTGTAATGTATTAAATGTGAGACCTTCAAACCATCCAAATGAAAATATCAATGAGGAATTTGGAAAAATAATTATGTAACTCAGAGGAAAGTCCTCATCATACAGATTGTATTTGACATGGGAATGGATGTGGTAACAGATAAATAGACTGGAGAGAAAGAAGAGAATTTTAATGCTAAAAGCTGGGGGTTCTTACAGGAATCCACCAATAAGACACCTTGTAAAGAGATACCCATAACTTCCTTTCTTTAAAGATCATGTTTGACTTATTTTTTCTTAAAAGCTTACTTTTGAGTAGCAGTGATGTAATATCCATGGGTGGGGAATGAGCTCTTAAAAGGACTGACCCAGTTTAGACAAGTAAAAAGAAGAACATGACCAAAGCCACAGAGGTTGAAAATGCATGAATTGTTTATCTCATGCATGTTCTTCTAATTGAGTTGTTCTTGGACATACTTCCACCATTTTCCACTTGTACATTATATTGAATAAGAATCAAGAACCTAACAAGAGTAGGAATAAACAGAAAGAGTAAGATGTGGAGGACTTAAGATGAGGAATCTGAACCCAAGAAGTGCAACTAGTGTGGGTATGAGACAGAAGGAGGATTTCATGGACACCTAAATTTCAAGCCTATATTATTGGGATGCCATTGACAGCAAGAAGGAAAGCAAAAGTGGTTACTGTTTTGAGGGTGAAAAAGGAAGATGAGATTATTTGTTGCTTGCTTTGAGGCCAAAGTGAAAACATTCCAAAATCTGACCAAAGTTTCAAAAATCTTCTATTTTAAAACATCTCTCGAGAAGAGTAGTATTTGTTATTTATGTACAACACTCTCATTTTTTATGGCTTCCAGAATGCCTGACAGGGTACAGTTAAGCTGTGCCTAATCAGACACTGTCTTAAGGCTGGAAAGAGAGCAAATGTGCCTTGATACAATTGACTCTTTGCTGAGCATCTGTTCTATTGTTTTAGATGAATGAGTTGAATCAATTATTTTCATTCCATCACCAAATGTTTAGGGTAAACCTCGTAACCAACACAATTGTCACAAGTGGCTGGTTAGTTAAAGAGTTTATTAATGGAGCAGATCTTTAAAAAGAAAGGTGATGCAGTCTTAAGAATTTTCCAGTTCTATCATTCACATCTCGTTCAACAGCAGATTTTTTGCTTTTTGTTTTGTTTTTAGTGACCTGATTTTGAGTTTTCCAAATTATTCAAATTAATTGAAATAACCTCTCTTTTCATATTTACATTTCATTGGCTACTTTAATCACATTGCCTAATTAATTACAATAGCAAGTACATCTGGAACAAGCAGTGTTTTGCTAGCCTATGAGTCAATAGCTAAGAGAAACTTTTAGATATGCTAATAAGATGCCTGTTAAAAGCATAGTTGGCAGTGGGTAGTATGTTTTAAATTAGGAAACAAGAGCATTGATTAATCTGGCAAGTTGATTAAGTGGAATTTGGTTAAGAGAGATTTTACAGTATTTACACTGTTCTAGAATATGTTCTAGGACATAGTGAAAGGTGTAAATAACATAATTGCAGTTCTTCAATGTTCCTTTTTTCTTATTCCAAACACAGGCCAACACCAGCATGACTGTCACTGAGGAGCAAAGAAGGCAATGTCATGTGGGATGAGAAGAGTTAAAGAGTTCAGAGAAATGGAAAATCTGCTAGAGCTCAAAAGGTGGTTCGGGGAAGTAGCATAAATGGCAAAGTGCATTAAAAAGAGAAGGAAGAAATGGAAAATCTTCCCTGTTCCATTCCCCACCAGCATCCTTAATTTGATCTGCCTTTAAATCCTATATCTTCTCCTAGAATTGAACTTTAAGGGCCTAAGTACTGAAACATTGACCATTGAATCAAGTCTTTTTTATTTTCTTGGGAACTAGATTCATAAAATGATAGCCACATTCATAATAGGAGTAGATTCATCAGCTCCATTTTTTTTCATGTAATAAACATTTATGCTCTACCTCCTATATATTAGACAATGTGATAAGCAAAATAGAATGGGGCTAAGAAAAAAAAAAAGTAAGAAAAATGGACTCTAAATGATATCGCTGCTTATCTCTTTTTGTCCCAATACACCTAGAAAAATTGTCTCAGAGGTGGCATCTCAGACATTTGTTTCCCCGATGAGCCTGCCCACATCTCAAGTGTAGTACCTCACTAATTGTTTATATACCTGTGCTATCTGGATCTGAGAGTTGGTGACTGACTGTTAAAAAATGCAATGTAAATATTAAAAAATACCACCTTTTAAAGTTCAGGTAAAAGATGCTTTGCAAGTCATGGAGGAGAGAGGTCAGTATTAGCTTTCAATATAAAAATGTTTTAAAGAAATTTTTATCAGATTTTCTGTGCTTGCTCTGTAATGGTCTGAATTCCAAGGACGTTTTCAGGCTCTTCTATGCTGTATGTGTCTAGTCTCAGAATTGTTTATGAGTCTATGTATGTCTTCATACCTATATAAATTTGCAATCTGACTGTTCCAGAGGACCTTACAAACTATGTCTGATTCAAACCACTAATAAATTGTTATGGGAATTGAAGTGGAGAAGAAATAAATGTTAGATTAAAAAAACTAAAGCCAGCACAGAAATAGAGTTTGTGTTCCTTGTTCCTTTAGAGTTGCTAGAAGTTGTTTTAAAATGTAGCTTTAAGCAACCCAGTAGCAAAATCAATGAAGAAAACATGACCAGCTTCAAGATTGATAGTTTCTATACATAATTAAATGTGTAAGTTATTTTGGCAAAGCCCACCCTCCGTCTTGCAAAAAGAAACTTGAGAAAAACATTCTAGGAAACATTTCTAAAAGTTGGCTGTTTTGTCAAGGAATCTATGCCATCACAATTAAAGGGCAATGTTAGATCCACCCTAGCTGCAGAGGGAAAGACGGGCGGAAGGAGAGACCTGAACTCATGTTGAACATATTTAAAGATTAGTGATATACACATTTTTCAAAAGTGATGAAACAAAGGCAAAGAGGTTGCAACTTTTCTGAATTCATTAATCTATTACATTAGAGCAGTATAAACTGATTTCGAAGTCCATGTTTTTCTCAATATAACATGTTTCCTCTTCATGTAAGGAGATCATATAAAAAGACAAAGATACCAATATTTCAAAGTTCTCTTATCTAATGAATTATTTATTACTCTTCTTTTTCTAATATCATAGTTCTCACTTTCCTCTAACCCTTTCACTAAGAAGTTCTTTTTTTGCTTAAAAGTTGGTAAATTGGTTTTGCAATTAAAAATTAAAATAAGCAGGAAGATATGAAAAGCCATTATTTTAAAGGCTAGTTTCTCAATTGAAATTTAGTGCCCTTTTGGATGTTGTTCCATGTTATACTGCTCTCAATTTTAGACCAAAGTTCTGTCTTTGGTAGTTGGGATTTATAAACTGCCAAATACTTCTAAGGGAAAAAATGCATTTCAAAAGCCTAGGGGGAAAAAGGACTCACTTTGCTTTCTTGACATCAAACAGGCCTTGTAAAACAACACATTGATCAGTTAAATACAAATGAACTAGAATCATATGGATATAATTCTCTTAAATTAAATTTCCTTTAAAATAGGGATGGAATTAAACATTAAAAAGAGAGGTTCACTAAGTCAAGCTTTTTCGTTTGACATCTGTCCACACAGCCTTAAACCCTAAAAGAGTAAATCTTAGAAATATTAAATATGTGACATGCTGTCCTATTTAATACATAACTGATATTATTGTTTGCTATACAGACTATGGGAGGATTTTACTTTGAAAAATGTCTCTAAGTAGTTATTTTGCTAGAAAATTTCATTTTTGGTTTTCTTGTCATTTCAAGAGTTGAGAAGAAATAGTGGCAAGTCCAGGTAAAGGGGCCAAGGATCACTTTCTCAGGTTTTTAGTTCCCAAAAGATCAATGAAATCAAGAACTTCAGGCTTGGTAGGGATCAGCAAACCATGGAAGGGAGACAATTGGACATAAAGAGGAGTTTCATGCTGGCAGGTTGGAGGCAGCTAGACCTCACAACAAATCTCAGTGAAGAACACTAATGGCCATAAGAGCTGCTTGAAATTGACTCTCTTGAGAGTGATATTCACATTTCAGATAAATAGTGATGACAAACAAACGAGACCATGAGCTTCATGGTCACCCATATGGGATCGTTCATATAAGACAGTAAAAGTTAAGGCCAATTAAAAAGAAAAAAACCTACTTGCCAAGGGCAGTACCAAAAGGAAACATCTTTGGAGGGGCACAAGTGAAAGGAAGGATATGCTATTTGGTGAAGAAGAAAAGCCTCCTACCCACTACCCTTTAACAAGCCTATCTTATATTGGAGGCAGAAATTAAAATTTTAAAATGGAATGAATGTAACTGAAGAGTTATGGGGTTTGATCATTAAGGGAGCCCACTATTTAGGGAGATACGGGATTTCAACTCAGAAGAGTTATTGAAAATAAAATGGCTCCCTGCTTATACTTCAGCAGTGTGATGCCATTTAAAGCCCTAAATTTTCTTTAACTCTAAGAAAAGACATCCCATACGATTAGACTTTTTAGCATATATTAATTAGAAGGACCTTTTATTCTTAACCAAAAATATCCTTCATAATATCCTTCTGCCATATATTTAGGGTGGCATAGTCATTAATTCATCAAATGTTTAATTAACACTTACTATATGCTAGGCACCTTGCTTTAGCATATTATGCATCTTGATAGGGACTCTGCTACATTAGACATGCAATATATATATATTGATCTGTTTATTTAACAATTGTTTTTGATCATTTACTATGCACATTATGCTAAACATATGAGATGTGAAAAACAAATAGCCCTTAAAGAACACACTCAAATGGAGGTGATTGGCATGTAAGCAATTCAGACATCAAAATAGTTGCTGCAGAATTCTTCTTGGCAAGAAAGAGTGTTCAATACATAACCAGAAAAGGAGCTTGAGATAGAAGCTTGAGAAAATGAGGGCATGAGTGTTGACAAGAGCCATGGCAACAAAGGGTATAGAATAACTACTTTGAAGGAGATGTTGAGGAGTTTTTGCTCATTTGGTTTCTGGACAAAGAGGGCAAAGGAGAGAAAGAAGAAAAAAGACCTCACATCCAGAAAGAGATCCAGGGAAATGGACAATATGAAATGTTTAGGGGCAGAAAAAAACTATTTCAAGAAAAAGAATATCTAATGTGTGTTTTAGATATTGTGCTCTGTAGGGCAGTGTACTATGGGTCCTTATTGTTTTTGCCACATTCAAACCTTCAATAAAGTTCTGCTCACAGGATGAGCTTTCTCTGGAGGGAAATATAGTTCAAGACTGTGTACTACATTTTCTACAGCATTAGGCTGGACATAAAATAGCAGGATTTAGTGAGGATATTAAGTATTGGCTGGAAGGTGGTTATATTGTGTGACAGTTTTAAGCTCTTTGTGGATCTCAGAAAAGATCATATTCTTGAAGCTAATCCATTCCTGTGGGTGTGGGACCCTTTGATTGGATTAGATTCCATTGGAGCCCTTTGATTAGATTATTCCAGTGAGGTATAATCTAGGGTTGGTCTTGGTCTTCTTGCTGGAATCTTTTATAAAGTGAAGAGAGAAAAAGCCACAATATAAAGATACAAAAAGAAAAAGAGACAGAGACAGAGAAATCTGAAGATGTTGAGAGAGAGGCCTGGAGGAAGGGTGAGAGACAAGCCATATGCTCCGGGGGAAAGTATCTTTATATAATGCTGCCATGTGCACAGTCACCCACAGCTGACCTTTGGTGAGACAGCATCTGTGGTGATGCCTTGATTTGGACCTTTTCAAAGCCTCATAACTATAAGCTTTTAGCTTAATACATTCCCATTATAAAAGCTAACCCATTTCTTGTATATTGCTCCCAGCTCTTTCCAGGAAACTAAAATATACTGAAATCAAATCTGATGAGTTGACATTTTGGAGGTGACTTTGAACTCTCAGAAGCCATGGAATATTGAGAGGTGGGGTGTTAAGCAGATATCATCTGGTGATTCAATGTATAAAAATAACATATATATGGGGTGTGGCATTAAGGAGGGAATAAGCAATCAACTACACATTGGTGGATCAAAAGTTTTGGTAATTCTTTCTGGAGATAAATAAGGATAGGGGCTTAGTTTATTCTGAATGAGTAAAACATCTTTTAAGAAGAGTTTGGCTTGACTAAAACATAGAAAGCAAGAAGCTTCTGAGAAGAGGTTGGAATGTTAGGAAGGCATTATGACATCGAGGACCTTCTTTTGAAAAGAAGGGGAAAATTGAGAATTTTTACATAGTAAGATTTCTATTATTAAAACATTATTCAGGACAGAAAGTTAGATTATATTTTGGGGGTTGGCAGCAATAATTAAGGCAGGAATATATCCAGTCAAGCAATTTGGGAGTCTAGTAGCACTAAGGTTTGAAAATATAAGAACAAGTTCATATAGAAAGAAACGAGATCCAAAGATGAACTAAATATGGAGGTAAAAAAAAGAATGGTCTATGATTATGGTAAGTTTTTTGTTTGATTGACTGAGTGGAAACTGGAGCCATTAATTAAGATAGAGCATGCAGATTATTCTTAAGAAAATAATTACTAATTCATTTCTGATATATTCAGTCTGAAGTGCCTTAGGGACATAATCTAATATTTTCCAGATTTTTCTTGCTGGAAAATATTATATAAGCCCATCTCTGCTTTCCTCATTTTAAGGATATGCCATTCCCATACCTCATGGTGAAAACAAAAACAAAAGCTTAGTTTAACACAGTTTGGTATTGTAAAAATCTTACTCCCAAGCTAGTGATATCTATATCTGCCCCAATCTCTGCTACCATCCATTAGTCTCAGTTGAATAGAATAATACTTCTGCTCTTCCAAGCTAATTATTCTGCCTATGCTTTGGATCTCATTCTCTCACAAATCCTCAGAAATCTTCATCAGTTGCTCCTTTCTTGTTTTCTATTATATATATTCAACAACTATCTATTGATCCAAATAATACTATATGTAGTATTATTAGTAGTATATATATATGTATATATATGCTCAAGCTTTGTTTTTTTACACACACACACACACACACATTATTTATGGTTTTTATTTTTTTCTTAAACAGTGGTAGGAGGCAAAGGAGAATGGAAAGTGACTAGAGTTATCAGAATAAGTGCATTTTCAGAGGCAGCATAGCACAAGAAATTACCAAGTGAGAGGAAGTTGACTTAAGGTCTAGCAAACAGACTATTACAGGAGATTCACATGAAATAGGCACCATGGTATACGGAGCTTAAGATGACAAGCTAAGGTGTTGAACTTACTTCTTATATGCTGGAAAATCACTGTGAAAGAACTTCTTTATGTTTTACAGTTACAGTCCAATTTAAGGTAAATTGTCATTTCATTAATTTCAGTTATAAGATTTAATTTATACTTGACTCTAGTGGATTCATTTAATCAGTTATTCAGTAAATCAGTGTTTAGTAAGCATATGTCTTTTGAGACTAACAGTCTGGGGAGAAGGAGCTATACCAAAAAAATGCACATCTGAACATTAATATTTTCCCAAGGAATTGCTTCTTTAATAATCAAGATTTCTATGTTTTTCTTCTATGCATATTAAAAATTATTTTTCTCACTATCAATGTTGGTTCCTGGTACTGGTATTAATTTAATTTAAAATCTGTGTAATTTATTCACTTGAGTGCACATCACAAAGATTTTAGATTTAGGTTGAAATAAAGATTAATGGATTAGGCCATAACAGACCTAATTTTCTCTCTTTCTTTTCTCATCATTCTTCACATTTCCTTACATGTACTTATATGCACATCAATTCTTAATATTGGTCAGATTTGGGTCAATCATCAAAGATTTGTGATGAAAGCTTCAAGTCAGATTTTGGCAGAAAAATAGCAAAGGGTACTACTTTTTCCCTTTGCTATTATAAAAGTAACTAGCATAAGCAATATGAATAGAAAGAAAGCAAACATATTAATCCACCTGGACAAAGAGTTTTAGTTAGTATTTAAAGTCTATAAAATAGATATGGAAAAATTATTTAGATTAGTTTGAGGATAGAAGCCAGAGAAAGAATGCCAATAATTATGGATATATGTGCCTGAAAATGACAAGTTATTGAGTGTAGATACAGAAACAGCATAGCACTCTCCCTACACAATATAGATCTGAAAGAGTTAGGCCCATACACAAAAATATTTTATGAGATTTAAACATCCAGTTTGTTTTTGAATCCCAAGCAGAAAGTTTGTCTTCACAAGAAAATGCTATTCCTCCCATTCCTTTTGCTAAAACATGACAGAGAATACAAAGAAACTTAATGTTCCCACAAATAAGAATCATTTGTCAATGTTGGATGCCCCAACATTGTGGCTTTAAGCCCCTACAGGGCCTTCAATCCTCCACACGTTTCATGAGGTTTTGTGTTTCTATTATTAATTTGCATGGAAAATATTATTATTAGTTTACTTTGGATCAAAGATGGGCTGTTTGGACATTAATTTTAAATAAGTGCATATGAGTATGGAAAATATCTGCTAAAGCAAATGATTAAGATTTTAGCACATATTAACTGGGCAGGAATTTTATCCTCAACTAAAAGTATCCTAAAATTAGCCAAGCAATTTCAAGGGTTGGAGTAGGAAGAAGGAAGAGGGGCATTTTGTCAGCAAAAACAACAGAAGCAAACAAGTAAGAGTATGAAACGTGGTGGTATGTATGAAGTACTATAAGCAGATAGGCATTATTAGAACTTAGTAGCATATAAATAACTAGTCCTTTTCCACTTAAAGATGAAAGGATTGAGCATTGTTTTCCATGGTAATATGGATGAAATAATTTAAAAACTTAAATAATAAAACAAATTTTCTGTAATTTTGGATTTTCACATCAATACATATTTGCATATTAAAGAATATCTTGTTAAATGTTTTTATAAAAACTCTTACCTCTAATTTTTCAAAAAACAGTAAGTTAACAAAGTATAAAAATTCATACATACTGAAGATGAGATATGAAGTATGCATTTAATTTCTTCAGGAATTTTAAAAACAAATAGGTAATTACAAATATCTAAATTGATTACATTGATACATATGTAGAATTCTGCTTAGTAAAGTAAAAAAGAAAAGCAAAAGATTTGTAATGTTTGCTGGCAATGCCAAGTTCCTGTGTTATCAGAGCGTAAGAATCACAAATTAATTGTTCTGTTTTATGTTTCTCCCAAAGACTGTTTATTTTCTTCAGCATTAGCTAACCCTATATATTATGAATTTATAGTTCTATTGTAAAGACATAGATAATGTTGTTCAGTAGCTGGAATAATTCAAGCAGCTACTGGCCAAAAATTATTAGTTTTTATTAGTACTTGAATATAATAACTAAGCAAGTTATTATATTCCAAATGTTGTTTTTAATAGTTGTTTAAATCTATATTTCACTCTAAAGAGGTTACAATCAAAGTAAAATTTCAATATTTGAGATGAGTGGCTGTATGGATATTTGGATTCATGACAACTCTTATTATTTAGGAGGTTTGCTCATTTCCTGGTAGAGCTCAGGCAAAATAAAATTTTAGCTAAAGTTCAACCCATGTTAAATTAAACATTTTAAAATAAATAATGACAATCTTAATTTTCCACAACATTCTTTTAAACGAAAGAAGTAACAATGTTGACAAAATTTAGTCAACCCTTGGTTTCTTTATAACCTCATAAGACATATTCCAATATTTTAAATATAAGCTATATTTTAGAAATTTGGACTGAGTATACATTTAATGCCTTTATTTATGAAGGCACATACCTTCTTAACCACAATTTAGTGTAGTTTTGAAGACCATGGGCTTTGGATTTATATAGGACTTGGTTCAAATCCTAGCTATTGCCACGTGTTACCTAGCAAAAGCTCACTGCCTGACACATACAGAACTCAATACCAGACATCTGGTTTTTAGAGAAAAGAAAAGGCTTTTATTTCAAGGTCAACCAATAATGAGCAGTAACAAAGCTAAAATTTGTCCCTTCCATCTAAGAACTAAGCAATATTTACAGGATGGAAACACAGGGAGGTGGTGATAGTGACGAGATTCAGGTTGGCATATTCTAATTGCCTGTTTGTAGAAATGTCAGAAGGCGTGAGAGAGTCTCAAAGAACATGACCTACACCTAAGCAAATGGGGCATGTGTAGTATCTCTACATAGGAAGTCATACATCACATAACCAGAAAATGGCGTCCTTAGTAAGATGAGTGGGTGGAGATTTAGCAGGTTAGACATCTTTAGATCTTTAGTACAGACATCATGAATACAGAGATCACAGTTTGTAGGTGCAAGCATGAGCTCAGGCAATCCCAGAGAAGCGGTTAGAGCTAGTTGGAGCTGGGGTAGACTGACCATAAGGGGTTCAAGTTCCATAGGGAGGACAAGGAAGTATTTAGTTACAACAATGAGTACAGGTTAATGAGTCCTGTTGCCAGGGCTTCATACCCAGTAGCTGTGTGACTATGGCCAAATTTCACCAAGGCTTTGTATTCACATATGTAAATATGAGGTAAATTAGATAATATATACAGTATATGTAGCATACTGCTTGTCACATTGGTAAGTGCTCAAAAAATGTGGAATATAACAAATATTTGGTCTACTACTAAGTGACTGGCACTCTGCTGAACACTGGAATTGCGGAAGTTATCATTATCCAAATCCCATGCAAATGTCTCCTATGGCTAATCCTAACCCAGAAAATTGCAGGGAAGGGAATGCCAGGAAATTTAGTTCCAGTTTAATTAAATTGGCACAATACAAAGCACATAGCAGGTCTTATGTATTTTGCGTTTGTTTACATTAAAATAAATGTAATATAATTTGAAACAAATAAAAATAGAGGTCCATTCCAAAATTCCAATGGCTGATTTTGATAAGGTCATATTACAATTACTTGGCAGTCATTTATCTATCTGTCATCCATTTATCTATCTATCTAGTCTATATTTATTTTGCATTTGTGCTTACTCAAAAGCAGCGCAATAACAAAAACAAAGAATCTAGAAACTAGTTTTAGGAGGAATTTGATGGGATGAGTCATGAACTGATGACTTGGAGATGATGTCATGGTACCCAGTTATAATAGTTCAATACCATATTGAATATATGAAGGTGGAGCATAAGGTATTGATTGGGAGATAGTATGAAATAAGCAAATAGGTGGTGGTTTTAACAGACACGGAGGTTAAGATATTATGTAAAGTGAAAAGATATTACACATTAAAAAAAAAATAAGGCTCAGGGCCCAGTTTAAAATAAGAATATCCAGTATTTTTCTCTTCTTTCAAAAAGAAAGTTTATACAAATAACTGTTAAAATACAATACTTTAAAGCATAAAACTTAGAACTCAAGAGAATTCATGGATTTGAGATTTTCTAATATTTTGATAGTCATGTTCTATGAAACAAAAATGAACATTTTATCTAAAGGTCTAAGAAGTAGCATTTTTTTCTTTCAAAATATTATTTATGGAAAATATTGTTTTATAAAACATGAATTTTCCTACAAAGAAATTATTTTCAAATGCAATTACATTTTTCTTCCCACTCCCATCAACTTTTGTCTTAAATTTTATTGTGACTTTTTGTATTATATTTCTATTTAAAGTCTGCCTTTTGCTTTTTTTCCTGCCTTATGCTAACTGCATATATTTTTTAGAAAGATGATTTTTATTATCCAGGAGTTAATTTTTAGGTTTTAGAAAGATCAATATTTGCTTTGGATTACCCTGTTATATGTAAATATATAAATAAATCAACTGAAATTTATGGTTCTCATTATTCATTTTGAAAATTTGCAGGACTTTGAAGAACTACTACAGGAAAAATATTTAGCTCTCATTATCTGCTGAGAATAACAATTAGTAGAAATTTCAACATATACAGCTGTCTGGATTATGACTGTAGTAAATTCCACAGAGGTTAGATTTATAGACTTTGATAATTGATATATATTTTGACTCAATTTTCCTTAAAGCAAATTTTAAAAATAAGAAATTGAATTTTGTTTCTTATGTAAAACACAATACCTTGCTGATGGGCACATACAATCAATTTTAATATAACGAGGAACATATGGGAATTTTCAAGGTTATAAAACAATTAGGTAATGTGAAAATGAGTCATGCTTATAATATTTTGGATGAAATAAAGTGATAAAAATGATTTTCTCTTTATAAACTTTCAACTGACCCTTGCTATACCAAAAATTTGGTGAAGAAATATTATTGAGTAAGTTCCAAGAGAAGCTATTCAGGAGCAAAAAGGCTTAATGCTGTCTTGACATAATATTTTTACTTCCAAGGTTGAAAACAGAGATAGAGTGCCCTCAGTGGTTGACTTTCTTATGCAGTGGTAGTGGTGGTGACAACTGTTAGGATTATTTAGCACTTTAGGACTGTAATTATTATTTGGCTTGCATTTTATACCATTGCATTAATTTGTTAGGTGTGAGTATATTAAAGAATAACAATATTCTAAGACTAGATTATTTTGAGGCTAAGTCCCTTGGTCAAAAAGGTCACTGTAGAACATATTTCTCTTTCCCTATATTTTCATTTGAATTAATTGAAACCCTGAAATTATATTACAACTTTGGAATTTTATGGACTACACTGGTTTCTGAATCTGTGATTTATTAGAAACATTGGAAACATTTTTGTCAATTATATAAAATTCTGTTTTTTAAGAGAAATGGGCAATTATTACTTTTCTGTAACTTAATTATTGTTTATATTTTAGTTTTTGCAGCAGACATTTCTAAAATAAGGAAAATTTTTTTCAGTAATAATGCTGCAGTAATTATCATATTAGTATGCAGAATCTAAACTATACTTTCTAATAAATAATATGATCATTAAATGCTTAAATAGCTAAAATGATATTTCTCCAATATTCTTATATTGGATAAATTCAAAATATACTACTTTTCATAAAAGATTCACTAAAACTATACAGTAATTATCATTGCATTTCATTTCATTTAAATAACAATTTTTTAAATGTTTAGCTAAAATTGTCTAAACTTTTCGAAATTATTGCCATGGTTATAAACTACAGAGAAAACTGATTTCTTGATTTAGAATATGTTAATGAATTCACAAGCTATCTTGCACATTTGTGAGTATTTCCAATTTGCAGGATCATTGATGACTGATTATTTCATTAACTGCATTTTTGAGATTTGTATTTGCAGTCTTTTCTCTAGTATATAAATTGCATATATTAGTAACTGACGTTAAAAATCTAATTATATATATATACTTTCAGTTAAAGTTGTAGCTAAATTAAAGAAAATTCTGAAAAAATACTTTCTTCAAATAAGAACATTTTGAAGCTCATAAAGACCAGTTCCAAAGGAGAACTTTGACCAATGTTAGTTATTAAAGGGCAAATTACTCATCATTGTAAGAGAATAAGTGGGAGAAAGTATTTCCAAATTTTTGAGGTTTATTAAATTTCTTCTTTCTGTCAGTCTGCTCAGCACCATGTTGTTTATCAAGAGATTTTATATAAATACATATATGTATACACATATATCCTTTCTTTTCTTTCATAACAAACCTGATACTTGTATCATCTTGTTTCGTGGACATTAAACTGAAGTTCAGAAACTGAATAAACTGGGGCCATAAGTCATAGTTCTTTTTAACACCACACACCATGTAGGACCTTGGCAAGACCAACTGGCTTTAATGGTAGCATGTGCCTGGAAAGTCTTGCTATGCAGCTGAGTTGGATAATGTTTATGTTATAGTGTACTTATTTCTGTGAAAACAATATCTGTTGTGTACAACCTAAATGCTCACTTAATATAACTCACCCAACCCATTGATTTGTATATTGCCAAAAGAAGTAAATACAAACAACAAAAAATTAAGGAACACATTTGCTAAACATGATTTTAGTTCTCTCATGACTGATAAATGTAAAATGTTTTAATTACCAAATATACTGTTTGATAAAATTCTATCATTTAAACTACATAACCTCTCCGTTATGCCTCAATGTCTGAAATTGTCCACAGTTTGAGTCTATTTCCAGAAAGACAATCATGAGCAAACTAGAAATCCAGAAGATGGTACAAATTATTTCTCCCCTGTTTCTGCAAATCACCTTTAACAACATATAAACCTAGGATACACTTTTGAGAATTGCTTATTGCTCTAGTCTTCTACTTCCCCACCCTATTTTCAATGTTTTCCTTTTTCTCCTCTTTCTGCTCATCAGAGATCATTTCCACTCTAAAAAAGTCCTCTGGGAATTGAGCCTCCTTAGCCAGGGCAAAAAGGAGAAGGCTTTGTCCTGCTGTATTTTTCAGCGGCAGCATCTGTCATTCTTGTTGGGAGGATAATTTTAAAAGAGTCTATAAGGATACCAACTGTTGGTGTGATAACCCATTGCAGGAGATGAACAATAATCCTAAGAACAATTTGAAAGTTGGAAGAAACTTTCATCAAGATAGCTTCCTCATAGCCAGCACAGTTACATGAGCTCAGGAGTAATTTTGCATCTGTTTTTTCAATGGCATTGTTACTACATGTATCAAGTCCATACTCAAGACCTACCTGGGGGTTTGGACTATGGTTTACTGCTGCTGCTGCTATTGTTACTCTTGGTGGCAGTTTTGTTGTTTTTTAATCTCTCAAAAGGTGTATTGCTCAAATTTGAGATAATTTCAATCCAATGATTGAAGTGTTTTTTAAAAAGTTTGGAAATATTAAACAACTAGGCATTTTGTATAAAACCTTTATTTATTTTAGAATACCTTTTTACTTTGCCAAAAGGAAGTTGAACCCTGAAAATAACTTTGGCAAAACATTTGTAGTTCTCTCTTATGGTTTGTTCTGTGGCTTCCCCAATTTTTTTTCCCATTGCTTTGGGGGAAATTTGCCTTTGAAAATGTATTTATTCTAGTTTTAAGCTTTTAAAAAGAGTAATGCTATTAGTAATAATAACATTCATTAAATAGTGCCCACAAGTGACAGGAGATAAACTGAGTCTTGTACACTTTCTGGTTCAGAGCCAGCCAGTTAGCCCAAATTGGGCAGGGTGTAAACCAAAGTCATCTTACACAGGAACTCATTATCTTAAATGCTCAGTTTTTCAGGCATCATAAAAAATGCTTTATATACCACATGCTTTTGAGGACTTAAGCAGCTCAATTTAACTCCAAACAATCCTTTTCAATACAATCTTCTCAAGGCTTTTAAACTTTGAAAATTGGGAGTTACTTATTTTATGATGAGTTCCTCTTTAGTATTTCTTTGATACTTTTAGGGTATAATTTTAACCAAAAAGAAAATATTTCCTTAAAAAAAAGTCAAAGTGTACCACAGCCTTATTGTCAAAATCCTGTGGCTAAGGGATCATTGTGTTTTGATTTAATAGCATAGCCAATGGTGACTTTATCTCTAAAGTAAGGCTGTAGATCCAGAGAGCTTTTAATACCAAATTAAGATTTTTATGATAAATTACAAGGAAGCATTTAGTCAAGTCTACATAAAACCAAAATGAGATTAAGCATTGTTTAATACTAGTTAAAAAGGACAGAGGGGTTTATAATTAGGTATATATTCTATCAAATTTGCTTTGTGTTTTTCCATGTGAAGGTAGATTGAACTATTAAAGTAAAGAAATATTGGGACAGAAATGTAGACTGAGCTGCTGTCAGTGAAAGATGTCTGCTTTAGGAAGATGGAGTGTTACCCTTCTACCAAGGCCCTGCAGTTATAGGGTGAATGGAAGTCAAAATCCTGCAGTCAAACAAGCTGCCCTTTGATCATTAATGTCACATCTGCAAATATAAGTCTCATCATTCTTTCCTTTTTGTCTACCATTTCAAATTACAAATATAGCACAGGAAAACAAACTGATTGCAAAAACAAAAAGCAAAAAGTGATAGTCAATGGGCTATAAAATGAAAATTCCCCTTTATTCTTCTATTCATATCCTCACCATAAAAAAAAACAACAATAACTGATAACAGTTTGGGGAAGTAGAAACATATTTATTTGTACAGTTGCTCCACAGCATTACATCAGATAGATATACTGGGGTTTATTTAACTATTCTGTAATTAAGACATTTTAGGGTATTTTAATATACTTTTTCCTATGAAGATAATGCCCCATTGGAAATCTTTTGATGAAAACTTCTCTGCAAATGGGTAAGGATTTCCTTAAAATATAATATTTCAACTGCACTTTCTAGGTCAAATTGTATATGTTTTTAAAAGTTTGTTAGATATATTGCCAAACTGCCTTAAGTATACTGTTTTACTAATTTACGCTTATGATTTTACAAATATTAATTACTATCCAACTTTTAAAATTTGCCAAACTAAAGGATAAAAATGGTTATATATTAATTTAAATTTGCATTTAACTGTTTACTCATGAGGTAGAATGTAGTTTTATATTTTTATGGGCCATGCATATCTATTTTACTAAGAAATGACAGTTCCTGCTATATACCAATTTTCTATTTGGTGTTTATCTTTTCTATTTATAATATAATATTTCAATACCTTGGTATTCATTCTTTTTTGTCTTAAATCATTTCTCTCTTTACTCACTTTTTTATGGCTACTTGCTAGTCATATCTTTCTTACCAGTATTTCTGCTGTCATATGGATTTGGACCTTCAAGAGGTCAGAGACTATGTCTTCTCAAACTGCTTAACAGAGTACCAAGCACAAATAGGCACTTGATAAATGTGTGTGTGTGAAAATGATGATAAATCCCTAACCTATACACTAATAAGATAGTTAATTCACACGGATTAAGGCATATGACTAGATTTATGTGCGTAAAGCAGAATTAAATGTAACTGAATTGTGTGCGGGGTCTACAGAGTACATTTTGTGGACCACAGCACTCCAGCTGGGTCATTTGGTCATGTTCCTTTCTGCTATACATAGGTAGATCCATGTGTTAATCAGCTCTGTTGTGACATATATTTATAACCTATGATTAAACTAATAATAGACTGCCCGGAACACAGCACAAGGTCGAGGGGAGAGTTGGCAATATTCAATGAAAGTAGGGATTTATGGCTCTGAAACTTGGGCAGTTCTGTTAATCAAAACTAGTTCCCCTCAATTAGTGGTTCAAATAGTTCAATTCTCTCTGAATTACCTATATACTTGCAATTATGTAAATTCATCAATATTGTTAAACTTATTTGCCAAAGAAAAAATATGTAATCTCTATACATATAAGCAGACATTTCTCACATTTCATCATGTTTTAAGCCATAAAACCGTATGGAACATACTAGTTTTGAAAAGGGATTTGCAGATAATTGCACCAAGATACCTTTAATATTTTATAAGACTTGAGCATTTTATGAGACTTCTCTAGAAAAGACTATAGATTTAAAAAGAAAAATGTTCATCATTTTAAAGGCTATCAAACCATTGACAAAATATTTTTCACTTAGAAAACAAAAAAGTATGCCGAGATATCAAGCATTTACATATTGAAGAAAGACTTTCGATGCTGGCTAACTTTGATCATGGCTATGAAATATTATAGAAATAAATGAAATGAAAACTTACAAAAAAGTGTGTTATATGACTGCTTCCATGACCACAGCCAGGACCTGAATGCAGATTATTCCACCCATCATTTATAGAGCATCTGAAAGATATGCACCAAATTAGAAAGACTGTTTCTTGCAGATGTGTTTAATTCAACTGTCTGTAATAGCAAGCATTAAATTAGGAGGTTTTTGCCAGTGCAAAATCACATGAAATGATTAGTTCAGAAAGACGATTAAAGGACAATGATGGAAGCCAAAAATCTCAATCTGTAAATGTATGAATTTAGGTCAAGGTTTCCAGATGTAGTAAAATGGATTATAATATAGGGGGAAAGTTACTAATAAATGTTGTGATAGTTTAATAGTCCACAGATGGCAAATATTCAAGATAAATTATCATTAAGAAAGAACATTTTCTATGTTTCAGGCATCAGAAAAAATAAAAACTAAGTTAATATGTATATTCCAGAGTTTTCAATCTTGATGCCATTGATATTTTGGGCCTGATAATTCCTTGTTATACACATTGTGGGAGACTGCACAATACAGGATGTTAGCAGTATCCCTGCACTCTTTTCTCTACATGTCAATAGTACCCACAAACTGTGACTGCCAAAAATGTCTCCAGATATTGTCAAATGTCCTCTGAAGGATAATATTTCCCTGTTTGAGAACCACTCGCATATTCCATTAATGTTACCATTCCAGAGGAGACTTTTCGTGGAAAACGTTTATCTGTAGGTGTGGCTGTTTTGCTTTACTAGGCAGTTTGCTTGAAAGCAAAACACCTGGTTGCACATGGAGAAATAAAGAGATGGTTTTCTGCTTGGATAAAACTTTTATGATCAGTGTACTAGATTGACTTAATAATATTGAA
This sequence comes from Cabassous unicinctus, assembly GCA_029593785.1. NCBI lineage: Eukaryota > Metazoa > Chordata > Mammalia > Cingulata > Chlamyphoridae > Cabassous > Cabassous unicinctus. The sequence continues at coordinate 52,473 of JAQZBX010002289.1, forward strand.
TAATTATTATTTAATTTAATCTCATATTAGATCTTTGTTTTAGTTTGCAACATATATTTGGTTTTGGAAAGTTACATATGGCAGAAGTCAAACTTGACTTTGAAACTTTTACTGTTAAAAACTTACTTGTCCCTCTTGGAGAAATAGATATTTTTGACAACTGTAATAACTGGACATTACTAGAACAATGCTAACACAGGGGGTTAACAGCTTGCACTTGTACAAAATACTTGAAGTCATTCAGAAAGCCATTATTATGACCTTGTGCTGACCACATTCTATGAAGTGTTACATGATCAGGGACAGGGAAGTTGGTTAATGGAAGTTATATAGTAGCTAGATGTATCCTTGTCACACTTCATCTAAACTGATACATTGCAATGGTCCACACTGCTCAGACCTGGCAATTACTGTCCAATTCCAATCTATTCCACACTGCCACTATAATGAAAAATAATTAGGAGCCTGAAAATGAGTTTTCACATGAAATGGTTTCAGTGCTAGGACACAATCGCCTTTGGCAGATGGCTTTGGGTTTGCTTTAATATAATAAAGACAGTTAATCATCTCTAAAGAGTGCATTGAATGAATAAACTTTTAACACTACTTTTCACAATGAAACCCTTATATTGATCAAATGTTTAATACTCAGGGGTGGAGATTGCTTTGGTCAAATTGTTTGGAATGAGCACATAAATCACTGCAATATAAATGCATTAGAAAAGAATAAAATCAGTGTAGGAATTGATTATCTATTATTGATGCAGATAAATTAAAAGCTGGACACTAAAATCAACTACTTTTCCTGAACAACATAGTTATAACAGATAAAGATTTTCTTTTTAGATATCTTTATAAACCCTATGATTTCAGTAAGACTGAAATGAATCACTTCATTATACAAAAAATTGTATGTGTGTGTGTATATATATTTAAAAATAGTGATGCCATGAAGGGAAAGGAATCCTTCTGTTAGAGAGAAAAATCAGATCTTAAAAATAAACTGTAAATCATTTATCAGTTTTCACTGAGAACAAGCAATAGGTGCATTTAAGTTCACATTTTTCAATTGGAAAAAGATCTGTCACTGAAAAAATAGAAAAATAGCATTGCTTTTAAATTAAATTGATTTATTGTATTCTTATATGGTTAATCAATATGGAATTCCAAGAAATGAATTGAGCTATTGTCTAAAAGTATTGTTCATAAATAAGATCTCTCATTGTCAGTGACTTAGTGGTTTTATTAGAGGCTCTATTTCATAAACCGATAGCAATTAAGGATATACAGCCAGTGGTAATTTTTCTTCTTTAAATGATTTGGTTTTGTAAAACAGCATTGAAATCCTAATACTGTAGTTTCCAAAACTAAGTAATAGTTTGGATATTTCTAAATAGCATCACTAGTCATAATACAGTATGTGACTAAATTTTCTTTTAACTTTACAGACATGCTTAGATCAAATCTCTTTATCATCCTCTCTGGTTATATAAATATACTGCACCACAATCAAAGTTTGAATTTTTTAAATCTGTTTTACTTATCTGCCTTTCACTGAAGGATACTTAGTAGTTTTCTGAAACATCCATGCTTTAAGGCAAAAGGCAAAGTGGGTCTAAAATTCAATTATTTCCTCCATTTCTAGTTACTCACTTAAAATGTGTTATTAAGATCAATTTTGAAAATTATGTTAGGGAATATATCTGTAAATAGTATTGCATAGCTATATATGCCATTCTTTATTTGCTGTTACCTGTTAGGGTAGACATTTTATTTATATAGTTGACTGTTAGTTTTCCATTGTCTTGATTTTCCAAAGGCCAGCATCTATTGCTTTTCTGGGTACAGTATTTCTTTTGTTCTAAAGTCTTGATGTGCATACCTCCATGACACATATCTCATTTCTGCACTTGTTATATTGAATAATAATTAGAATCCTAGTTTGAAAAAATATCATGGAATATAGGTAAGATACATTTTCCTTTGTTTTATTCAAATCTTAACACAAGATTACACAATCAAATATTGATATCATATTGATAGTCTCTCACTTGTGGAAAAACGAGATTATAATGGAACACATTTCTGAAAATGTTGTCACTTTTTGATAGTGAAAACAACATGGAATGAGTCAGTTCTCTGTGGTGCAGACAAAGTGGATGTGGGTTGCCCTTGGTCACAAGTCCGTAGCTAAATCACACGAAGCTACTGCTTTGGAGTTTCATCATCGTTCTTGGTCGCTATATTGAGCAAATATGAAAAGGTTATCTGTTTGAAGAATAATCATGGTAGTGTTTTCTCCATTTGGAAACTCTACTCACCAATTCCTGAGAGATCTCAGCCTGAAGTCAAGATATATCCTCACCTGGAGGAGAAGTATAAACAGTAACTGCTTTGCATACTGGTGGTGGTTTACCAACTCTTCTTTGAACCAAAATCTCTGATGGAAAATTGCTTTTCACTTCTTATGTAGCTGAGGTTATGGTCTCACAGTTTTCTAGCAATTGCTAATCTGAATGAACAATTTAGCCATATTAATGAATGAACGGACAAGAAATGGCATAAATTTTGCAATCAGGTAAACATGCATGCAAATCTAGGATGCACTTTTTAGTTGCTGTGTGACAATGGACAAGATGCAGAAAAAGAACGGCAACACCCCATTAGGTCTACTAGAAGTGTCAAATGCTGTAAGATATATGCATAGCAAATATAGGAGGATCTATGGCATTTAAATCTAATCAAATTCTACTAGTAATTATTCTGTAATTTGAAAACATTCTTTCCTTGTGCTTATCCAAATACTTCCTGTGTTTGATAGAGAAAATTAGGCACTCTATTGATTTCTGCATCACTTTGTAAAAATTGTAAAATACTGCTATTTTGTCTCTATATGCACTGATTGGAAATATCATCTTGGGTTCACCTGATTGTGAATGTGTGGAAAAGCTGAAGTAGAAGGATGAAATCTGAGGTTTGAACTGAAAAAGTATTCTAGATGATAAAGAAGTCAGAATATCTAAGTTTATTATTTTAGAAAAACTGACCTAGCAAAAATAATATTAATTATACAAATAAAATAATTGACTTCAAATAACTTAAAATATAAACATTTTATATAGTTTATATTAATATTCTTTCATCAATTGTAACAAAAATACCAAAGTACTGCAAGGTGTTAATAACGGTGGAGTATATAGAAACTCTGTATTGTCTGCATGACTTCTCTGTAACCTACAGCTTCTTTAATAAATAAAATCCCCTCCCAAAAATATTACATATATTGATGGCAAGAAACATAAAGAATATAAAGGAGATAATTACTTACATTTTAGTGTTCATTTTTTTAAAGCACTTTAGTTTGTCTCTTTCTTGGTTAAAAAAATAAACTTGTGGAATTTAGTTTCAGAATTTTGTTAACTCTGAAGTAATGATTCCTGGTTTTATAAGGGTAAACTCTAGGGGTGAGTAAAAGGAATTTGTCTGGTTTATATGAGTCCTCATGTCTGTTTTACTCAGTCAACATGTAAACTAGAAAAGAAAAATTGAATTTTTCATCCATAAAACTAATAAGTTGAGTTCCTCTTTTTTTCACAAATACAGTGCAATTACATATTAATTATATTAATTACTGACAAATTTATATATTGTATGTCTACATTTTATACATTGAATTATATTGTATTATAAAAATATATTAGTAACTAAAACAGACCATAATTCATCTAAATTTTTCTACATTGTTAAGGATGCTGAAATTTGGCAAATTGATCTACATGATACCTATAAATGTTTGAATTTGTTTCTGAGTGCTTTTATGGTCTGAAATCTCCTATTAAAGTTTTCTCCTGCTGAAGACCCAGCAACATGTGCCTTAAGTGGGCTACGAGAGAACTGGCAAGATGAGTATTATCATAGAAATTTATTTAGGTTCTATTTTTTAAGATTGTTGCTATAGTTGTTTTTTATTGTGAGGGCCATTCTTTCATATATCCAATAACTGGACCATATGTCACACACATACACACATCTTTCTCCCATGGAGCTTTTTCTTTTAACATCTTTATTCCAATTTACAGCCAACCAAGCCATTTAATTTGAAAGCATTTGTTTATCAAAATATCTGTCCATTTTGACATCATTAAAATGTCCTAAATTCATTATAGAACTCCCTGAAACTGATCTCTGTGGTAGTTCAACATGTAGCTCCTTTTTGTTATGTTGCCTTGAACATTTTCTTATATTTATACTTGTTCAGCCAGCTCACTATCCAGGTCAATTTCATTTCATTCTGCCAGTCTGCATTCATGAGATTTGGCTTTGCATTTGTTTCTTTAATTCAACCTGAAAATTTGTATTTTAGTACCCCAAACTAATTAAATGTATCAGGTGAAAGATACATATTACATACTAAAAGCAAATTTATGAAAAAATATAAGATTTCACCCTCAAAATAAAGCCTTTGTTTTGAGATGCATAATGTGAATTCTATTTTATGTGCATTCAAAATAGTAAAAAAATTTAAACAAATGACAATATTTTAATTTCTCTGGATTTTCCTCCAGAATTTTAGCCAAGAGCAGATAATAATTAAAAAAAAAAAAAACCTTGAAATTTTGAATTTAACAACCAAGGAAAAATAAAAGTTTGAAACAACATAATATGTTTAATAACAAACCCTCAGTGTTGTTGAAAAATATTTATGGGAAGGAGGCAGAGGGGAAATGTGATTGGGTATTTAGGAAGGACCAACTAGAGAACGGACTTGCACATGAACTTCAGCTTGTAGGAAATGCATTATAGAAGAAATTATCAGTACTGTTATCTAAAAAATTACCTTTGTCAGCAGGGTAGAGAATGACATAAGCAGGAAAGAAATGAACCAAAATACTAGTAACGTCGCTAATAGTCCAGGCAAAATATGATGAATGAAATCCAAAATAAATTTGAGGTGGATTAAGTATTTGAAGCCAAATAAATGAAACTGAAAATAGTAAAAGAAAATATAGGCAGGCATTTAAACTTATATTTGGAATGGGAAGACATTCCAGGCATACACATATTTAAGGAAATTTTAAATCAAAGAAATATACATTTGACAATAAAATATAAAGTATTCATGCCAAAATATTTAAACCAAATATGTATCAAAAACAAAGCTAAGGGGAAAAAAGTCTGCTTAAGAGTGAAATGGGCCTCAAAATTTAATCGTGTAAAGGAGTTATACAAATTGATAAGAAAATTCCCAAGAACATATGTCAAAATGGCAAATATCACTAAGAGTAATTCCAAGAAAGGACACATGAATTGCTAATTGAGCATAAAGTTCATTCAAACTAATCATCAAAGGCATGCTATCTAAATTCAGAATAAATTCTACTTCTACAAGTCAGAGAAAAATATTCCGTCATCAGTTTGCTCAAGGCAATGTTAACCGTGAACTCTTCTGATTCTCATTAATTTGTCCATCTTCATTAACTTTAATGTATGTACATTTATTTTGTTATTCATTCCAAAATATTTTTTGAATGCCAACTGTCCCACAAATTGAGATTATAAGGGTGGCAAGGTAATCGTGTGCTCTGGTATTAGGGAGTATATAATCCCGCCTGGAGGAGATATTTAGTGAGGGACATTTAATTATGTCCTGTTCTTCTTAGTTTACTTTTAAGTCAGATTCTGTTGCTTCTTAACAAATTCTTACTCAGATACCTGGGTCAATATTTTACTTGAGGAGCTAGCAAAATTTTGTCATGGTATCTTCTCATCTGACAATCCCCATGCCCTTTAAGGGTATCATTAAACCTATTTGGAGAGCTTATTGATCTTTCTGAGGCCTCCAAAACTGTGATCAGGAATTGGTTATGGTAAACAGCTTTATCTAAGTTCTAATCCACGGTTCTTGATAACTGTAAAGAACTGGGGTTTAATTACCAGGATGAGAGTCAAGATTAGTAGGAATGGTCACATAACATTTTCACAAGAATATTTTTGGGTTCACCATTTGTTGTTGTTTTTAACCTGAGTTTTATGTTAAAATTTTTTCTTAAAAACAAAGAAACAAACAAAATAAGATTTTCTAGGACTAGAATTCTGGGCAGTAATGTACACGAGAGACAAGACTCCTCTTCTCATGGCATTTAACACCTGGTTTTATACTACTCTTCAGCTTGGAGCTCTTCTCTCTGACATTAAAAAACAAAAAGATCAAAGCTCTTGTTTCTCCTGGGGATACGGTTTTATTGTTGGGCACAAGGAGAATCCTCAAATGTATTCTCATCAGAGTCAAACTTAGAACTTCAAAAAAGTGTGGAATTTTTTTTCCATGAGGGAACAAACTTCTATGGAATTGCTTTTATTGAATTGAACTCTGTCATATTGGCTTGAAACCAACTACTCTTAATCCAAAATTATCATTTGTGGAAGCTGTTTGACCTATCCAAGCATTCACTTTCTAGGAGAACAATCTTATAGAGTATAACAAAGGCTACATTGATTACCTGAAAAAGGCTAAGGGTGCTAAATTGAGATTTTTTCCCCCGTGGCTATAGTTAACATAATTTCATAATTTTTAAGCTAAAATTATTATGGGTTTTCCAATGACATAAAAGTTTAGATCGTTTTTCTTTCCTACAGAGGTGTATTACTGTGACTCCAGAACAGATTTTATAGAAGTTTTATGCTTGCATATATGAACACATTTGGTCTGCTTCTTTGTACAGGTGGATGGTCAGTCTCCCAAATGCATTTTATAGCTAAGTACTATGCTTTTTTTAAAAAAAGATTGTTAACCCTGCCCTCTGTTTAAATCGTTCAATTTTTTAATTTTACTTTTTATTATAAAAAGTTGTAAGTTTACAGAAAAAATATGCAGAAAATATGGAATTCCCATGTACCCCACTCACATAAACATTTTTCCTTTTTATTAATAATTTGCACTACCTCTGTTGCAATTGATGAAACAATATCATTATAATTATATTATTAAGTTTGGTCCATAGTTTACATTAGAGTTCACTGTATGTGTTGTACAGTCCTATGTATTTTTTCTTAATTTTTCACTCTAGTAACATTTAGAAACCTTAAAATTTCCCCTTTTCAGCACATTCAAATATATAATCCAGTGTTATTAATTACATTCACCATGTTCTGCTACCATCACCATGATCCATTACCAAAACTTTTCCATTCCTGAATAAACAGAATCTCTGTACAAATTATATATTACCTCCCCATTCCATACCACAACCCCAGGCCCTGGTAACCTATATTCTCGTTTCTGACTCTATTAATTTACTTATTCTAGTCATTTCACATCAGTGAAATCACACGGTAATTGTCCTTTTACATCTGGCTTTTTTCATTCAACACGATAACTTCACAGTTCATTCATGTTGTAGCATGTATCAGAACGTCATTCCTTTTCACAGCTGAATAATATTCAATAGTGTGCATATACCACATTTTGTTTATCCATTCTTCCATAGATAGGTATGTAGGCTGTTTCCATTTTTTGGTGATTGCGTATACCGCTGTGATGGTTAGGCTAATGTTTCAACTTGGCCAGGTAATGGTGCCCAGTTGTCTGGTCAAGCAAGCACAGGGCTAATTGCAAATTTAAGGTCATTTCTTGGATTTAAATCATCAGTGAGTTGATTGCATAGATGGCTGATTACATCTACAATTAGCTAAGGAGAATGCTGTCAGCAATTAATCATGTCTCATCCAATCAGTTGAAGGCCATAAAAGGGATAGTGATTACAGCAGTTAGACATAGAATTCCCAGCTCTATATCAGACAACCTGCTTCTCTTGGGAACTCATCAAGGACCTTCATTGCAGACCTGGTTTGCAATCTGCCTTGAGGAATCGGACTTGTGTATCCCCATGGTTGCATGAGAGAATTTTATAAAATCTCATACTATTTACAGTATAATAGTATTCTCATACTATTTATCTCCTGTAGGTTCTTTTTCCCTAGAGAATGCTGTGTAACACAAACCACTATGAACATCAATGTGCAAATCTGTTGGAGTTATTTCTTTCTTTTTTTTTTTTCATGGTGAATTTTATTTTATATTTTTTAAACAATTTATTGAAGTATATCATTCATACATTACCGTACATAAACAATAAGTGCTCAGTAAACATTGTGAACTTACAGAACAAGCGTACATACCATCATACAGGGCTCCCACATATCACCCCCCACTCCCCCACAAACACCCTGCATTGTTGTGAAACATGTTAACACATTATGAAACAGCATCATCAAAGTATTATTACAAACAATAGTCCATATCTTACTCCCCTATACTTTTATTTTTTTAAGGATTTATTTATTTATTTATTTACTTTTATCCATTTTCATCCCAACCCCCCTTGTTTTTGCTGTTTTTGTGTCCATTCACTGGGCAACTCTCTTCGTCCATTTCCTGCCCTTTCTTCTCATCCTTCTCCTGTCTTCACTGGAATTCGATCCTTGGAACCTCTTATGTGGGAGAGAGGCGTCCTACCACCTGCGCCACCTTAGTTCCTGGTTTTTCGGCGCGTCTCATCTTGGCTCTCACTTGTTTCACTCTCCTGCCACGTCATCATCTTGCTGTGTGGCTTGTGGGGCCTGATGGTGCATGCGAGCACAGGGCCTGACAGCACACCTGCTTGCGGGACCTAGGGGGTTCACCCACTTGTGGGGCCTGGGGGCGCACCCGCGCACGGGTCCTGATGGCACACCAGCTCATGGGGCCTGGGGGCACACCTGCGCACGGGACTTGGCCGCCCATGTGCCTTCTGCATTTTTCTTTTTTTGCTTTTTACCAGGAAGTCCTGGGAATCAAAACCAGGTCCCTCCATGTGGGAGACGGATGCCCAACCATTTGAGCCACATCTGTCCTCCTGCTATATCTCTTGAGGTTGACCAAAGATACTTAGAGTTACAGTCATTTCCCATACAGGATGGTCTTACAATAAATCAGGCATAGTTTATCACCAGCATTCTAAAAACCAGACCAAGGGAGAAAAACTAGGTCTTGGGACACATGCATGGTTTCTAATACAGCGAATGTTTAGCCTACCCTGATTATCACAAAATCAGGACAGCGAGAATATTTGCATAAGTTATTTCTTTCAATTCTTTTGAGTATATACCTAGAGGTGGGTTTACTGGGTCATATGGTAATTCTATACTTATATTTCTGAATAACAGTCAAACTGTTTTACACTGCAACTGCACCATTTTGCATACACGCCAACAACATCTAGTGAGTGTTCTTATTTCTCCACATCTTCTCTAACACTTATTATTTTCTATTTGTTTAATAGTAGCCATTCTAGTGGGTACAAAATGATATCTCATGTAGTTTTGATTTGTACTTCCCTAAAGACTAATGACATTGAGCATCTTTTAATGTGCTTATTGGCCATTTGTTTATCTTCTTTGGAGAAATATCTGCTCAAGTTTTTGCCTAGTTTTTAATTGGCTTCTTTGTCTTTTTGTTTTTGAATTGTCAGATTTGTTTACACATACTGGATATTAAACCCATATCAGATATGTTGTTTACAAATATTTTCTCCCATTCTCTGGGCTGTCCTGCTTTTATGAGGAAATCTTTTGGTGTACAAAAGGTTTTAAGTTTTATGATGAGCCATTGATCTATTTTTTCTTTTGTTGCTCATGCTTTTTGTCTAAGAAACCATTGCCTGACACAAGGACCTGAAGATGGTTCCCTACATTTTCTATTAAGAATTTTATAGTTCTGGTTTTTATATTTCAGTCATTGAACAACTTTCAGTTAATTTTTAAAAATTGTATGAGGTATGTGTCCACCTTCAATTTTTTGCTTATGGAGATCCAGCTTTTCCAGCAATAGTTGAAGAGACTATTCTTTCCCCATTAAGTGGTCCTGGCACCCTTTTTCAAAAAAATATTTTTAAAATTTTAAATAAGCTTTAGATTATGAAAATATTACATAAAAAATATAGGAGATTCCCACATACACCCTCACACTTTCTAAGATTAACAACATCATTAGTGTGGTACATTTGTTACAATTGATGAATACATATTGAATCATTGTTACTAACCAAGGACTATAGTTTTTACATTATACTTAACATTCTGCTCCACACAATTTTATAGGTTATGACAAAATGTATAATGGCCTGTATCTGTCATTGCAATATCATGCAGGACAATTCCAATGTCCTGAAAATGTCCCCATATTACACCTATTCTTCCCTCTCTTCCTTCAGAACCTCTGGTGGCCATTGCTTTTATATCAGTGATTAAAGTTCTTCAATTGCTAGAATAATAAAAAATAATAATGAGTCTACTTTAATCCATTGTTCATTCCCCAATCTTGAGAATTTGGGGATAGTGATGCCCACTCTGTTTCTAATTAAGAGGGGCCTTAGATCCCAAGGGGCAGATGGATGGAACTACCTTGCTTGCAGTTACAGCCACTCTCTGTTCCTTGAGATTGTTGTTGTCTATTATCATCTCCTTGTTAGTTGTCCTGGATGAGTACAATGACCTGAGAGTAGGTGTTGGCTGCAACTCTGCTGAGATTTCAGTGCTCAACTGGCACATGAACAGACCAAAGATTTAAGTCTCTGGGACATATATTTAACAAGGTTAGTGCTAATTTTAGGTTCAAATAAAAGGGACAGAAGAGTCATGTGTAGGGAAACTATAAATGAGTCTAAGTCTGTTACACTGGGGAGTATAAATTCCAAAGTAAGCCCATTGACAGGGTGCTGAATTCCTGAGCTTGTCTGCCCTGATTATAGTGTCTAGATGTCTCTAGAGCCCTCAGGTGCCCTGCTGTTTGAGACATTGTTTACTGTGGCAGTCAATGAGATCTTGCTGAGACATGTATAAGTGTAACCTCTGGAATGACATCCTGACTCACTTTGAAATCTCTTAGCCATAAAAACTCATTTGTATTGAAGATTTCCCCCTTTGTGTCAAGGTTTTTTCCCAGATTCATTGCTAGTTGGAGCTTGGTAATAACCCCTCAGTGCTAGGGAGGCTTATCCTTGGGAGTCATGTTCCACTCCAGGGGCAAACTAGTATGTTTATATGCTGAGTTTGGCTTAGAGAGAGGCCACATTTGAGCAACAAGGAGGCTTTCAGGAGGTAACTCTTAAGCAATATATACTACTAAGCTAAGTGTCAATTTCACTAGAAAAGGTTCATAAATATAATCATCATTATCAAGGGCTTGGCATAATGATCTGTCTTCCTTCACTAGGCACTGCCCATATACCAGCACCCTTTTAAAAAATTAACGTGAAGATTTATTTCGGACTCTCTAGTCAATTCTATTGGTCTATATGTCTGTCTTTGTGCAAATACCATGCTGTCTTGAGTACTGTAACTTTGTAATAAGTTTTAAAATCAGGACGTATGAGTCCTCTGAGTTTGTTTTTCTTTTATAAGATGATTTTAGCTATTTGGGCTTCCTCACCCTTCCATATAAATTTAATGATTGGCTTTTCCATTTCTGCAAAGTAAGGTGTGGAATTTTGATTGGGACTATATTGAATCTGTAAATTGCTTTAGGTACAATTAACTTATTAACAATATTTACTCTGCCAATCCATGAACCCAGGATGTGCTTCCATTTATTTAGGTCTTCCTTGATTTCTTTTAGCAATGTTTTATAGTTTTCTATATACAAATCTTTTACATTCTTGGTTAAATTTATAAATAGATCTTTGATTGCTTTAGTTGCTATTTTAAATGAATTTTTTTTTATTTCCTCCTCTGATTGTTCATTACTAGTGTATAGAAACACTACTTATTTTTGGGTGTTGATCTTATACCCTGCCATTTTACTGAATTCACTTATTAGCTCTAAGAGCTTTGTGGACTTTTCAGGATTTTCTCTATATAGGACCATGCCATCTGCAAATAGGAAAAGTTTTACTTCTTCCTTTCAAATTTGGATGATCTTGATTTCTTTTAATTGCCTATTTCCTTTGGCTATAACTTCCAGTAAAATGTTTTTCCAATGAAAAACATTGGTGACATTGGGCATCCTTGTTTTGTTCCTGATCTTAGAGGAAAATTTTCAGTCTTCCAATATTAAATATGATGTTTACAGTGGGTTTTTCATTTATGGCCTTTTTCAAGCTGGGGAAGTTTCCTTCTACTCCTAGTTTTCTAAGTGCTTTTTAAAATCAAGAAGTGGATTTTGTCAAATGCTTTTTCTAGTCAATTAAGGTAATCATGTGTTTTATTTTCAGTTGTTTCATTAATGTAGTGTAAGACATTAATTGCTTTCTTATGTTGAACCACCCTTTCTTACCTGGGATAAATCCCACTTGATCATGATGTATAATTCTTTTAATATTCTCTTGGATTCAGCTTGCTAGTGTTTTGTTCACGTTTGCATCCATATTTATAGAGGATATTGGTATGTTATCTTTTCTTGTAGTATCTTTATTTGGCTTTGGTATGAGGATGCTGTTGGCCTCAAAGTCTGAGTCAGGAAGTATTCCCTCCTCTTCAAGATTTTGTTAGAGTTGAGGCCGGATTGGTGTTAATTATTCTTGCAATGTTTGGTAAAATATACCAGTGAAGCCATCTGGATCTGGGTTTTTCTTTTTTGGGGAGGTTTTTGATTACTGATTCAATCTCTTTATTTGTTACTGGTCTTTTTCAGATCTTCTATTTTTTCTTGAGTCAGTGTAGGTAGTTTTTGTGTTTCTGGGAATTTGTCCATTTCATCTAGGTTATCTAATATGTTGGCATACAATTGTTCATAGTATCATCTTATAACCCTTTTTATTTCTGTGGGTTCAGTAATATTGTCCCACCTTTCTGTTATGAGTTTAGTTATTTGTGTCTTCTCTCTTTTTTTCTCAGTCTGGCTAAAGGTTTATCAATTTTATTGATTTCTTCAAAGAAAGATTCAATATTTTTTATATTCTATTTCATTTTTTTCAATTTTGACCTTTTTTAATTCCTTCCTTTTTCTCACTTTGGGTTTAGTTTGTACTTCTTTATCTAAAATCTACAATTGTGAGATTAGGTTTCTGATTTGATACCTTTCATCTTTTTTATTGTAAAAATTTAGAGTTATACATTTCCTTCACAGCAATGCCTTTGCTGCATCCCATAGGATTTGGTATGCTGGGTTTTTGTCTTCATTTGCCTCAAGAAAATTCCTAATTTCCATTGTAATTCCTCTTTGACCCTTTGGTTGTTTAAGAAAGTATTATTCAATTTACATGCATTTTTTAATTTTCCAATTTTCCCTCTATTATTGACGTCTATTAATAGTTTCATTCCATTTAAGTTGGAGAACATACATTGTATGATTTCAATGTTTTAAATTTATTGAGTCTTGTTTTGTGACCTAACATATGTTTTATCTTGAAGAATGATCCATGTGCACTAGAGAAGAATGTGCATATTGCTGTGGTTGGGTGAAGCATTCTATATGTATGTTAGGTTGAGTTGGTTTATGGTATCATATGCATTTTCTATTTCCTTATTGATCTTCTGTCTAGATGTTCCTTCCATTATTGAAAGTGATGTATTGGAGTCTCCTAATATTAATGTAGAACTGTCTGCTTTTTCCTTCAAATCTGTTAATAGGCACTTCATATATTTTGAAGCTCTGTTGCTAGGTGCATATAGATTCATAATTATAATGTCTCCTTGTAGAATTTACCCTTTAATTGGTATGTAGTGTCCTTTTTTGTCCTTCAAAACCATTTTGGACTTAAAGTTTATTTTATTTGATATTAATAGACCACCCCAGATTTCTTTTAGTTACTATTTGCATGGTATAATTTTTCCATTCTTTCACTTTCAACTTAGTTGTGTCTTTGAATTTTAGGCAAATCTCTTGTAAGAAGCATGTAACTGGTTCATGCCTTTAATTGTTTTCCAGAGTTTTGAGAAAGATGGCTCAGCCAGTTCTTGGTAGCTGTTAAAATATTCTGTGTGGGCATAGCACCACATGTATGATGTTATCTTGGGCTATCAGAAGGCCTCTGTTTAATTTTTAATCAATGGTATGAGATATCTTCATCCTGTATTGTTATAACCAGAATTCTCTACTTTTCAATCTTTGTAGAAATCTGGTTATGAAACTCATATGGAAGGAGAATTATCCAAAGACTTGCTCTAAGCTTGCATTACTTTTTGGGTTATAACAAACAAATACAGAACTGTGGATTTATTTGTCTTTGTTCATGCCTCATGAGCAATTAATTTTACTACATTGATAGAATTTCTTATAAACAACTGCTGAAATTCACTGTTTTTTTTTTTTACTGTAGAAATAGTTGTCAGGGACTTCAGGCAGTATATCCTGGTGCATTTGAATATGAGGACTGGTGATTCCTGTCATGACTCACTCTATGATAAAGCTATGCATTTGCCAAGCAGTTGTCTTACTCATCTTAATCATATGGAAACTGTGAATATTTATATTCTCGTGTTTGTTATTCTTCCCCTGCTAAGTATCTCATAACTAAACTCTTCTATTAACACTAGCAATGTTACAGAAACATATTATCGTAAGAATTGTATACCCTGGTCACATTCACAGTTTTCAATCCTGTGATACCATTTTTAGGAAGTTATCCTATAGAAATCATCAGCCATTCAGAAAAGTTTTCTGTGAAAACTGCCCATCATAAAATTATTCGTAATAAGAAATAAGAACAAGCTTGATATAGAAAAACAGGTAATAGTTTATAAAATTGTGTTCTATCCCAAGATAGGGCATTGCCCAGCTATTAATTAATGTTTAAGAATAGTTTTTATGACTTGGGAAACTATTATGCCAAAATACAAGATTCAGTACAGTATTATACAGGATCTAAACGATCCAAAACTAATGTGTATATATAACAAACAAAGTTCATCTGTTAGGGTGATCGATTTTTATTTTGCTATAGATTTTTTTATCACTGGGATTTTCTGCGTAGTTCAAAATTTCACAATGAGTATGTACTAATTTTGTAATCATTTAAAAAAAGTACAAATTTTTTTCACAAAAAGACTGTAAGGCTGTACTTGGTACAATAAGAATGGAGAGAAAGTGATTAATTTGATTACTTTCCTTGAAGAATAATAGATATGAAATGATGACTGATATTCTATGTGGGAACAGAAGTGCTGAGTGCAAGTGTAGAGATGATGTATAGGAGGCTGAGCATTCCAATAATAAAAATAGGAAATCAAGAGAAAAAGTAGATATCAGATGAAAGGATTAAAATGTACTCTTAAACTTTGCAAGTTTGAGGTGAGCTTAACGCATCCATATGGACTTATTCAGTGGGCAGTTATACCTTAACAAAAACTGAAATTAAGGAGTATTTTGGAATATTTATTTTGGGCAAAGTTTTAAAGGTTATAGTTTCTAATAATAGCAAATTTGTGAGATTCTTACAAATCTCAAAATTGGATGTGATGTTTTTATAAGAAGCATTTAACCATATTTTATATCATTTTATAGGAAAAAATTATGACCTGAGTTTTAGGTTAAACATTAATAATGAAAAATTTGTATTATGCTTATTCTGTACACTCACTTCTTTAGATTAGGGCTTCCTAACAAATAACTTTGGGATTACTTGGTTTCTCTAAGAACAATTTTTGTCAGTTACTGCCATCCCCATGGTTAATTTATTTTTTTCTTAGTTAAAAAATATGAATCTTGCTTTCACTTATGAACTTACGTACTAAAATTAGCAACTAGATGCTTGTTTCTCTATTGTTCATGAACACAGCTATTACCAAAGATGAAGAAGGTTTAGGGAACTTAAAAATATTTTCTCCTCAAGAAAACAAAAATTGGTGATTCCTAACTTAGGGAATATTGAAACTTTACACGTACAGCCAACAGGTCAATCTTCCTATCCTGACATATTATTTAGTAGCAACTTTTAATTTATGAGTTACAGAAATTTAAAATATGTCTTAATTGTATATAAGTTACCCAAAATTGACAAGCTTATTTAGGGAAAACAGAAGGTGAGTAATTACTTTTTTCAAAGGATACTTGAGTGAAGATTGAAAATAACTATTTCTCTTTCAATCCATTGCATTTTATAGGACGTAATAACCTGCCATGGAGTCCTGTTTCTTTGCTTGTCACTTCACATATAGAATCCCAATATAACACCACCCAGAAAGGAATGTTTTGTTTGTATAGTCAGCAATATGATACTTTTCCTGAAGTTTAAAAGGCAACATAATTTCACATTTTCTGCTTTCTATTTCAAATCAAATATATGATTTGAGTGGGAAAAGGTTGACTATCAGATCTTGATTATTTTTTGTCACTGGGCCAAAGCTTGGAAATCATCTCAAGTGGACCTTTATTTTCACCTGAAGCCCCAAAGCATAATTGAATTGCTTACTCAAGAGGTCGTGCACCACTCAATAAGGGGGCAGAGTGAACAATTGACTTCATAATTTACCAGGTGTGCACAACCTCTCTGTGAATATAGTAAATTAATTGATAAATAACTGTTAAAAGTCAGACATTAGTTCATTGTTTTATGTAGATGAATACTGTATACAAGAAAAAGCCCTTTTACAAATTATTTCATTCTGACAAATGAGGAATATTGATTAACTGGTCTTGTATTTTAGGAAAAAACTTTAATCAACTTTTTTATTAGATCATCTTTATTTATAAATGTCTTCTCTTTTCTTGATTCTTTGATGGTTGTGATGGTTAGGCTAATGTGTCAACTTAGCCAGGTAATTGTGTCCAGGTGTTAGGTCCAGCAAGCACTGGGCTAATTGTAACACAAGAGCATCTATGGACTTCGATTACCAGTGAGTTTATTGCATGGATGGCTGATTACATCTGCATCAAACAAGGAGATTGTATTAGCAATAGGTGATGCTTTTATCCAATCAGTTGAATGCCTTAAAAGGGGAAATGATTTCAACATTCAGAGAGAGTTTCCCAGGTGGTCTTTGGACAGCCAACTTCTCCCAGAAACTCATCAAGGACCTTTCATTGGACTTTCATTGGAACCCCTGGCTTGCAGCCTGCCTGCAGAACCTGGACTTGTGCATCCCCACGATCATGTGAGAGACTCTTTTAAAATCTCAAATTATTGACAGATATCTCCTGTTGATTCTGTTTCCTGAGAGAACCCTGACTAATACAATGATTTAATTATCTAATGAAATTTATTGAAAAGATGTTTATTTTATAATTAATTTTTGGATGTACTCAAAGATTTTTATAAAAAGTTACTCATATACCAACAAAAGAGTAGTACAAGAGAATAGTCACTCCATTATAAACAAACTTTAGTAATGCTCCATGAAATACATAGTATTCAGTCACTATTTTATGATCATAGAGTGGGAGTATGCTTTTCAAGAGACAGTGAGGGATAAATAAAATGAAAAATCACATATATTTCCATGAATTGCACTGATTTCTATCAGTGCAGTAAAAAGTATGCTTTTTTACCCTGCCCATTTGCCCCCTTATCTATATCTTACAAGTGTGTCAAGACAAGATTGGTTGTCAATTCACATATCTAATAGGTGTACATCCAAGTTGATGCAATAAGTAGAGAACTGTATTATGGCTCAGGATTCACATTGATAGAATTATGTAGTTAGATGTCTTTAGACTAATGAATGAAATTTTTGTGTTGGTGAAGCAGATTAAAGTGAAATTGGATTTTGTTTTTGTTATATCAGTTCCTTTGTCCTAAATCCATATCAGCCATCTCAAGGAGTATAGCAATGCTTATTTTAAGCCTGTTATTCGATTTATCATTATTTTAAAGGGGACTTTCATTCCCATTGTTGAAAAATGTAGGCACTCTCTATTTGAAAATAATAAAAAAAAAGTTTTCATGGTTAAAAATAAAACTATGACAAACTTAAAGGTCTCCTGGAACAATGAAGCAATGATGTACAGATTAAACATAAAGACAGAGGTGGTCACAGAACATAAATGTCACCCCTAATATATTTTAGTTCTCATGGCAACAGACTCTTTGTGTACTGTAATGTCAAACATAACTTAGACACATATGTAGCAGTAGAAGCTATAGTGTCTGGAAACTATTCCTGAAGTATTTGGAATTCTTAACAAAAATTCTAAAAACCCTGGTCACTTTGGGGAATCACATGGAACTAAGGGCAAAATAGGTCTGTTTTCTGAATTAGTTATTAGAGCTGACTCAGCTTAATGAGGTGTTAACAGTGTAACCTTATGAAGTGCCCTGGGACACTTGGTATAAAAATATCTTTTGCTTTGTTTTGTTTTGTTTTACAAAATCTAATTAAATCTGGCTCTGAGTTTCCACTTGTAAGAATTAGTGAGAAATCTGATGTCAGTGCTGATTGTACCCCCTTTCCCAACCAATCCTGCCCCGCATGCCCTCCAGCCCACCTTGGCCATCTATTCTGGCTCTGATTCCTTCTTCTACATGGAGCAGCCGTCCTCTGCTGCCTTTCACCGTGCATCAGGCACTGCTGCTGCAGAGTGCCTTGGTGCTACCACATATCATATTGAGAAATCTTCTCCTCTGACTTCCTGCCTTCTGAGTCTGCATTAATCCCTCAAATTCAAGCCCACATCCACTCTATTGAAGGCAAAGCACCTGAAAACTCAAAACAAAAAGGCCTAACTGCTCTTCCTGTGGGGTAGGGTGGGGGTGGAGTTTACCTTTCCGTCACTCCTTGCTTAGGCTCTAGCAGAAAAAAAAATAGCGAGGATACCAATTAATTCATTATCAACTCCTTCTGGTCTAAGATGTCAGCAAGAGTGCTGCTTGCACTTCACCTTTGCTCATTTTCCCTGCAGAGCTGCTTAGGTGATGAAGAAAGCTCCCCTTTCCTCTTTTTGGATCTTGTACAGTTTCCACTTTTCATCTACATATTTTGATCTTACTCATTCCTTCATTCTCTATGAATTACAGATACTGCTCCTCTAACTTATATAAGAAGGTTAGATGTAGATTTGTCTTACTATTATTTTAGGAGAGAAAAATGGAACTCTGATGAAACTAATTTCAAATTGGCTTCTTCCTTCTCTTCATTTCTCACACCCTCCAGCATATTAAACAATTCATTCCTCAACTCTTATTATTTCATCACTACTTTGCCATTGTTCAGGTCGCAGTATGGGAAAGAGAGAAAAATGAAAATGAGATAGGTAACCATATTATAAGCTTAACCAAAGGTAAAGAGTATGTTAGACAATTAAGTAACAATAAAGGTCTGGATGAAGGCTTTCACTAACCAGGCAGTAGGCTTCTGATTGGGAAACTGAGATGGTAACATTTTTGTTCATTTTCAACAAGATAGAACATTTAAAATTTTTTCTTTGTACTTTAATTCAAAATGAAATTTTCACAACATTACTGAAGAGCAAATTTAATTGTCAGTTTTGGCAAAGACAGGCTGACTTATGTTAGGTGGCACCTATAATGTTGCAATTAATCTCAACATGATTTACCTGCTATTGAGAATCAAAGCTAAGACTTAAGCAGTCTTAGTTTGCTTATAATGGGCATACTTTAAAATTGGGATTTGAAAATGTAGGTGGAACTTTATGAATAAAATATCTTCTCCAAATGTGTTATTGAGCTAAGTTATTAGCGGATCATTTTTATAAATACTAAACTCAGATCCCAGCAATAGCATGAACTTTTCTGTTCTTGGTCTAAACCCAATAATAAGTAAACTTTATTTTGAGAAGAAGAAACCCATTTTAGTAGTAAATCAAGGAATTAATATCCCCCTGGGACTTAATGTAAAAATTTATAAAATGCTATCTAATTTTCTTGAAGATTGCTTTAATGAAAGTAACCGTTCACCAAAGATCAAGTCCAATTTTTCTCCATGTTTACCATTAAATCTTAAAACAATCTTTGAGTTTTCATTTGGCTATGGTAATCATAAAAAATATATTCATTCCTTCAATTCAGTGACTTTGATTTAGTTCTATTGGAAAAGCAAATGACACAATTTTTTATATACATATAACTCCCCTGCCTGTGATGTAATTAGGAAAGCAACATGCCAGGTGGTTTGAGTCTATAGAACAACATGGTAAAGAAGCCTGAGATATCATGGAATTCTTGAATTTAGGGATGTTATTTATGGTGTGTATATGGATTGAATCACAGAGACTTTAGGTGTTGGTAATAAATGATAACTTTGTAAGAAGGATTAGTATAAATTGATGATGCCTTAATGAATAAAGAAAATATTTTTTCTCTTCCTCTAGACTGAGGTTGTTTAGTTTTGTCTCTGGATAATACCCAGGTGAAAAAAATATTTTGAATAAGATTCAGGTATGAACTAAATTGATTTATGGCCCGATCAGGAGCCAAGAGATTACTGCCAAAATAGTGGTGAGATAATAAAATACTGAGCTTGGATGGAATCCAAATTGCTCAATTATGAGCTGAAAGGAAACTGCTGATAAACTAACACAGACCACGAAGGCTGGTCACTGCTTCCACTGTTAGCAAAATGAGGGCCATGACAGATATAGACCATTATATATCTTCCCATAACCTGCAGAATTGTGTGGGAGAGAATGTAAACTACAATTTGAACTATGGTCCACGGTCAGTGGCAATGCCCCAGGATGCGTTTATCAATTGCAATGAATGTGCCACACTAATGAAGAATGTTGTTTATGTGGGAGGGTGTGGGAGATATGGGGAGCGGGGCATATGGGAATCCTTATATTTTTTGTGTAGCATTTATGTAATCTAAGTATCTTTTTAAAAAATAAAAATATATATTTTAAAAAGAAAAATAATGAAGGCTCAGAGTCATTTTAACTTTGGTTTCACTCGTCTTCTATTTGTTCAAGAGATATACCACAAATCGAGAATGCAAAAATGTTCCCTGGGCTTGTGTTTTAAGTTCAGTTGTCAATCCAGCACTATGAGGAACAGAGAAATATTA
>JAQZBX010002290.1:0-64146 GCA_029593785.1 Cabassous unicinctus
TATATATATATATATTTGTCATAAACTCTGCTAAGTTCCCTAAATTAATTTCAGTATTTCTGGTGTGACAGCATATGAAGCTATACTTCCCCACCCAGTGCCTATTTTTGAGGGAGTCAAGTCTCAATCTTGTACTGTCTCATTGCATTTATAGGTGAAACTTTTTTTCAAAAATCTAAGGAGTCTTCTCATACGAGCACATAAGGTACCTACCGGCAGTCTGCCAATAAACCCAAAGCAGCACAGGAAAGGTGCATTCAAGCTTGGCTTCTGTAATTGCTTTTTTCTTTACAACTTGCTGTAATGTTTAGCTTAACATGTTTTGGGGAGCTTCCCAGACAGAATGAATTTCCCTGGGATCTGTGCTCTTCTAACTGCTTCCTGAGTAGAAATTGTTGTAAACCAGACTGATGTGAAGGTGAGGCAACGCCTTCTCCCCACTTGCAGTCAAGTGTAGAGAGAACTTGTCCCTGGCTCTGCAAATTGAGTTGTGACTGGTGGAATATGGTATGAGAGGTCCAAAGAGAAAATCATTTCCATATTGCTTTGTATGTGAACTGGTCCCCAGTTTGAATTTATAAACTGTGGTTTCATTACAAGAAGTTGGAGACTTTTCTGAATAGTATCATTGCATCTTCCAGCACTGACATGGAAAATGTGTGTGTGTGTGTGTGTGTGTGTGTGTGTGTCTACATGCACCCATGCTTGTGACCACAATTGCTAGTTCCCAGGCAGGTGCTGAGCATGATGGGGGTGTTTAAAACTGTTTCACTAGACCTTGTGTTAAGTTTTCACATAGACTGCCCCATTGCCCTTAAAAGCCTTATTGGAGGGCATTATTTGCACCATGTCACAGATAACAGAGGCAAAGGGAAACTAAGTGACATGCCGTCGAAGCTGAGCTGATAGTTGACTAATTCTGCCTTGTTCCAGTGTTCATAAACTTTCTATGTTATTACTAAGCACCATACAGGTCAAGTCTTTGATATCAATAAATATTTGATAAAGAGAATTCTGCATGCAAAACTCTGGACTATAAGATATGTGAGCTTGTCCCTTCAAGGTCATTGGTAGCCAGAGAATGTAGTAGGTTGTTTGTGAACCTATTTGTATAATAAGTTGTATGACAAATATCACAACACAGTGTATGATTTTGTTTCCCTCAGAATGTGAGTAAATAGAGGAAAATTATATTACTAATTTTTAGATGGATAAACATAAAATTATTCATTGTGTTTATTGAATAAGGAAATGCTGGAAGGAAGGATATGAATTTAGCAAAATTGAGATAAAATTTCTTAAAATGGAATATACATATATTGCTCCATTAGTAAAGCATTTTAAAAAATTTCAATAAAATACAAATGCAATTTGTTATTCTTCTATGCATAAAACAAATTCAATACCCAAATGCATTCATCTGTAATGAAAGAAATGAGAAATATTTGTAACATGTAAGAAGTAAAGCTTTAGAACTAGTCCTAATAGTAAATTATTTTTTGGTATAAATAGAATTTTTAAACTTGTACTTTTAATTTTGTTATTTCTAAAATAAACAAAAATTAAAGGTAAATTCATTAAAAGTATTTACAAGTTTATTCGCAACACATTAAAACCATCTAGTGGTTTTCTGTTATTTTCTCAAAAGCAGGCACCTGGGTGTTTTCTTATGCCTCTGTTCCCCTAATGCTGCCTTACTCAGGGAACTAAAATGCTACTTAAATACAGAACAGGTGGCAAATGGGAAAAGAAAACTGCCCCTGCGATAAGCTGACAACAATGTTTCTGCCGTCTTATCTTCCAAGAGCCCAGAGATAGCTTTCCACAGGTTCTAGACATCTGTTTACTGTATTATTGTCTAACAAAAGTTTGCCTAAAAGTATAACCTTTCGGGGAGTGGATGTAGCCCAGTGGTTGAGTGCCTGCCTCCCATGTACAAGGTCCTGGGCTCAATTCCCAGTACTTCCTAAAAAAAAAAAAATATATATATATATATATATATGCCTTTCTCTCTATTCAAAAATTAAAAAAATTTTTTCATAAAATCAAGAGTCCCTGAATACAACAGCATATAATGCATAATGTGGCTTGATTTCCTAATTTCATTATATCATCTGCCATTGACATCATCCCTTATCCCAAAACATTTGTGATTTTGTCATTAAAAAGTTACATAAGATGGAATTTCAAACCTATCATCTAATATTAATAGCACCACATTCTCTAAGTACATTACCCTAATTTAAGGTTACAACAGCTTGGTAATATAAATATCATCCCCGGTTTACATTGAGGGAACTGAGTTTCAGAGAGAATATACACTTAAAAAGACCAAAATAAATGTGATTTGCCCAAGGTCATTGTGGCAGAGTTGGGACAAGAATAATTTTTTTTTTCATTTTGGTTCAGTTCTTTCTTTTACACAGAATGGCAGAGAAGATCAAAAGTTCAAGAAAGAGAAAATATCAATGACTGAATCTAGCCAAGAGATTAAAAAATATAATAAACAAATTATGAACAGAACAATGTAAAACAGAATTACCAAAGTTAAGTGCTGAGAAATCTTTTTAGAAATGCACTGTATATCGTGAAAGGAGAGGAAATGGATGGTCAAACCCATATTTTCAGTGACATAAATTTTTTTAAAATAATGACCTTCACGTCAATTATCACAAATTCATAGAAGACCTCACAATAGTGTGGGGTCAGAAAACCATTTTTTCTTTCTCCTGTTTCTCGCTGTTTCATCTATGTGTCTGTCTACATGGTGATAATGATAAAAAAAGACTGCCCCCAATTCTATACTGGTGCAACTGCCTTCAGTAACTTTGATCTGACAATTACATGAAGCAATGACTCCAGGATAGAAAAGACAAAACTGAATTCCAATATCAGAGATTAGGGGCTGAGAAATAGGCCTCGAAATGGCAAAGTGATAAACTGGTAAAGGGAATCTATAATTCTTGTTAAAGTTTAAAAAGAACTTTTCCTTGTTCCCTCCTTTCTGTATAATTTATTCTCCTTCTCAACTTTCCTCTATGTTTCCTTCTTTTTTCATTCTGCTTTCTCTCTATCTGCTGCAGGAGAATTGGTGGATAGTATGGTTGTTAATGGTCTGATGGTGACTGGCTAACAGCACATACTCTTCATCAACTCTTCCCTTCATGAAAGATTTCTCTGTAGCATGCAATGCTGTTTGCTAGCACTTTACACACAGTAGAACTTCTTTCAAAATTGAAGTCAAACCTTTCAAGTCCTGATGCTGCTTTATCAACTAAGTTCATATAATATTCGAAATCCTTTGTTGTCTTTTCAACAATGTTCACAGCATCTGCACCAGGAGTAGATTCCATCTTAAGAAACCACTTCCTTTGCTCATCCATAAGAAGCAACTTCTCATTTGTTAACATTTTATCATGAGATTGTAGCAATTCAGTCACATCTTCAGGATCTGCTTCTCATTCTCAGATGCTCTTGATATTTCTACCACATCTGCAGTTACTTCCTCCAGTGAAGTCTTGAATCCCTGAAAGTCATCTACAAGGGTAGGAATCAATTTCTTCCAAACTCCTGCAAGTGTGGATATTTTGACCTCCTCTCATGAATCATGAATGTTCTTAATGGTATCTACGATGGTGAATCCTTGCCAGAAGGTTTTCAATTGACTCTGTCCACATCCACCAGAAGAATCATTGTCTATGGCAGCTATAGCCCTATGAAATGTATTTCTTAATAGTAAGACTTGAAACTGGAAATGATTCCTTGACCCATGGGCTGCAGAATGGACTTTGTGTTATTAGCAGGCATGAAAACAATATTAATCTTGGTGAATATCTCCATCAGTGCTCTTGATGGACCAGTCCTGAGGAGAGGGAGAGAGGGGGGCATGGCTGGTCAGTGGAGCAGCCAGAACACAAGCAACACTTATTGATTAAATTCGCTGTCTTACATGGGCACAGCTCATGGCACTCCCCAAAAGTGCAATAATAGCACCAAAGGTGACATATCACAGATCATGACAACAGATATGATAATGATGAAAAAGTTTGGAATTTGAGAATTATCAAAATATGATGAAGAGACACAAAGTGAGCACATTCTGTTGGAAAAAATGGCACTGAAAGATTCGATTGATGCAGGGTCACCACAAACCTTCAATCTGTAAAAAAACAATATCTGTAAAGCACAGTAAAGCAAAGCACAATAAAATGAGGTATGCCTGTATATCTTTACATTACTAAGAGATGGCATACAGTGCAAATACGAAAACATATTTTTTAAATTTATTGACTGGTTAATTAACCTGACATTATTTTTTAAGTATAAAAGATAATTAAGGTGAAAAAATATTAGTACTTCTCCTTTGACTAGCGGAAGGCCAAGGTTATTATCTCCAGCTTACAGGTGAGGAGAATGATGCACAAAGTGCCTGGCTGAGTCACTTATCTGGAATAACTGAGATTTTTCAATATGGCATTTTAATTTTATTTATATCAAAATTAAAATTAATCTGGCCCTTCAAGCCTTCCTGTTTGCTAATTTCTATTACACTTGTCTGTGAATAACTAATAGATTTTGTAAATATATGTATATAGATATAGATATAGATAGATTAGATCTTTCAGTTGCTTTCCTGAGTCATATTTCCAACATGTAGGTTGTTGCCACTTAGATATCTTACCACCACATTCAATTTATCAAGCCCTAACTGCATCATATCTCTCACAGATACTTTCACCTAGTCATTTGGATAAGACTAGTAATTTTGGAGCCGTCTTTTATTCTTTCCTTTCCTTCCTTGTCTAATTATAATCTGTCTCCAAGAGTTATCATTCCTTCGTCTTTGCCTCCCCTACTTGATTCCCATAGCTACCTCGCTACTCCAGGCTTTCATCAGCTCAGCCTTGAATTGCTGAAAGATCCTTCTGGATGACTCCCCTGCCTATATTCCATCAACTACCACTCTTGCATCACATCAGTGGCCCATCAATATTCACAGCCACTAGATAGTCCAAACACTTTTGGGATATCTGGGTCTTTCAAATCCAAATCTATTTTCTAAGATAGTCCAACATTTATTTTTTCTGCTTCAAAATTTTGTATTAAATTATTTTCTCTTCCTTCCATTCTACCTTTTCTCTTTTTATTCAAACTGTAACCATAATGAAAGGCTTGGCTCAAAATAATTGTCCCCTATAGTCTATGCTTAAGCAAGTTTATAATGATTTCTTCGTTTTCTGAATTCCTCTGATTATTGTTAGATCATAGGCTCTGGTCCCTCATTTTGTTCTAATGGATATGTTTTTATCTTGCCAGAATTACTATGAAAAAGTTATTATTTTTTATAAGTATACTGGAAAAGCTTCCAACTTATTCCTTACTACCAAATATTTCAAGGAAGTTAGTGACATCTTTAGGCTTTAAAAGTCTAATGATTTTTGGCTTCGTTTATATACTTATTCTGAGCCAAATATTCTGAAGATTCTGGGGACAGGAAAGTCTCAGAAAAGGAAGCATCCTTTAATTCAAGGACTAGAGATTTACATGCAAAATTATATTACATATTGAAACTCTTTACTGTTTGAAAATGTAACTCTGAAGCCTGTGCTGCATCTTCTTTCTAACTGTCTTACCCCATAGAGGTATCAAAGTAGATGAGCATCTTAATAAATTCACACTTCTTTCTTCATTTATTTTATTCTATTTTTAAACAATTTATTGAAGTATATCATTCATACATGAACATACATAAACTATAAGTGTTCAGTAAACATCGTGAACTTACAAAACAATCATGCATAACATCATACAGGGCTCCCACACATCACACCCCCACAAACATCCTGCAGTGTTGTGAAACATTTGTTAACAAATCATGAAAGAGCATCGTCAAGGTATTACTACCAACTATAGTCCATATCTTCCTCCCCTATACATTTTTTTAAGGATTAATTAATTAATTTATTTACTTTTATCCATTTTTACCCCCAACCCCCATTTTTGCTGTTTCTGTGTCCATTCGCTGGGTGACTCTGTGTCCGTTTCCTGCCCTCTCTTCTCATCCTTCTCCTCCTGTCTTCACTGGGATTCGATCCTTGGAACCTCTGATGTGGGAGAGAGGGGTCCTACCACCGGTGCCACTTTAGTTCCTGGTTTTTTGGTGCTTCTCATCTCAGCTCTCTCTTTTGTCACTCTCCTGTTACGTCATCATCTTGCTACATGGCTCGCAGGGCCTGGCGGCTCACCTGCTCGTGAAGCCTGACGACTCACATGCCTTCTATATTTTTCTTTTTTAAAATTTTTACCGGGAAATCCCGGGGATCAAACCCAGGTCCCTCCATATGGAAGACGGATGCCCAACCACCCGAGCCACATCCGTCCCCCTTCTATATCTCTTAAGGTTGACCAAAGATACCCAAAGTTACAGTCTTTTTGCATACAGGATGGTCATATAATAAATGAGGCTTAGTTTATCACCAGCATTCTAAAAACCAGACCTAGGGAGAAAAACTAGGTCTGGGGACACATGCATGGTTTCTAATATAGTGAATGTTTAGCCTACCCTGATTATCACAAAACCAGGACAGCGAGAATATTCGCACTCTTCATTTATTTTTTCATGTCAGCAGCATAATTTCACAAACCAAACCTGGAAGAGGCATAGCTCCCAGATAGGTATCTTTGCATTTAAAAAGAAAAACATCTAGTTCAAGTTTGTGCCATTTCTGCCATTTATTCAAATTTCTTCCAAGCAAAAGCAAAAAAGAAACAAGTTGTTTCTAGTATAATGAAACTGTGCATAAAATCTCCAGCCGTTCAAAACTGGGCATTCTGGACTTTTTCACGAATTACAACTGCAAGTTTAACAGCCAACTTTTGGGACTTCAATCCACCAGGTAGGGGATATGGTTCCATAGAATAATTGCTCTCCAGGGAAAAGGTATTTTGGAGACTTTCATGTTATAAGGCAGCACGAGTCAGTGGGTCATTAATCATTAGTGAGTGTCACTGAGGAGTTTAAATATAAAGAAAAGCGTTCAATAACATTAAATATCAGAGGAAAAAAAAGGATTGTGCAAACTTTCATGGTAATCTGATTTATTGACACTAACGTTTCATAACTATACATATATGCAAATAGGTTTAAAAGAAATCTGATAACAAAAACCTTAAAGACTAAGTTTATGTTTTCACAGCTAATTCTTTTGGGCTGGGCTGAGATTAGCAAGGCAGATGGAAATGAGGCAAAGTCTGAAATAAAAATGCACCTTCTCTCTCTGATTTGGTTATTTTTTAAAGTTCTGTTTTTTTTTTATTCATTCATTAAAGTATAAAGTAAGCAACTAATAATAATAGGCAAGCATATAATCAGACATTAAAATAAAGATAAGGCAGTACTTAATAGAAAAAATAGGGTGTTACTTTTTTTTCCCCCCTAAAATCCTAACTTAAATATAGCAAAGATATTGTAGTTTATTTTACAATTAACTATCTTATGGGTAGCAACATATAATGCCATTAAAACATACTTTCTCCTAGCACTAATTTTCAGAAGTTTATTTAGTAAGTGAGATTGTATAGCAGTGATTCAGTTACTCTTCTGTTTCAAACAACAGAAACCACCTCAGGGTAACTTGAGGAATTTATTGGATGGATATGAAGGAGCTCACAGAACAAAGGGAAGGTTGAAGAACGAGGCATGGACCCAAGAGGAACCAGGCTGTTTTAGTGGCTCTGCAGCTTTAACAGTCTGACAGTCTTTCTTAGGCAATAGCATTTCATTGAAGTCCCACTTTTCTGCTGTCTCTGTGTCTGTAACTATAACAAGGTGACTTGTGTCTCAGTAGCAGGAAAAGTTTGACAGTTTCTGTCAGGTACTACCACACTAATGAATAAGTCCAACTTTTCTGTCACCCTTGCTTCTACAGCAAGTATTTTCTTGAGGCAGTCACTTGAGATATCAAACCGCTTTCCAGCCCTTGCCATCATTTTCTCCTCCACCCCTCTCCACCATGTCAATGGCTGTGTCCATGTAGACTTTGACAAGTCAAGATAAATACGGTTAAGCAAATTAACTATGCTGAGGGGAGACGGAATAGTGAAACTGAAATGAGAGGGAAATTTAATAATCTGTTAAGACTACATGTCATTGCACCAGACAGAATTTCTCAGAAGAGAATGAAACACTTTAAATGGGAATCTTAGTCTTCCCTTCTCCTCATCCTCGTTGCCAGACCAGAGTGCAGGAGAATGGAGAAGGAGGAGTGAGTGAACCCATCACTTTCAGGCAGGAAGAGATACAAAGGCCTACCACCTCCCCCTGCCCAAAAATAGCATAACATATATCAGATATTTTTTAATGGCTCCATAGCTGTACAATGCTCAGGGTTTAATGTCACATGAGAGAGTCTGAATGGCTGAACACAGGTGACATGCCAACTTCTTAGCTATACTGGGGTAGTGAGGGGAAGGTTCTGATGGAAGAAATCTCCAGGGACCCACTGGCTTCCCTACTGGGAGAGCAGGTATCTGAATTTATAATCCCACCAAGGCTGTACAAAGTGGAGAGTGGTAATTGTCCAAAAGGAAATAAGTGTGCTGCTAAAAGGAGTGAAGTGGATCGCTGGGCAATTGATCCAAACCAGATCAATGTCCAATACAGTGTTGCCAGCAGCAATAACAGAAGCAGTATCTTATCTGACATTTACTGAATGCTTAGTATGTGCCTGACACTGTTTTAGGTGCTTTGCATTTATTAATCCTTACAACCACCCTATGAAGATGATTCACTAATTTATAATTTCAATAAATAAGTTGCTCAAGGTCAACCAAAGGTCAGTAATGGAACCAGGATTCAAATCTGACTTCAGGACCCATGCTCTTAATCTCTATGGATACCTTCAATAGCTGTTTTAAAAGAGATGCAAAAACTCTCTTCACATCTGCTTCTCATAAAAATAAATGCATAATTAGAGTTCCGTGACTGCATTGGGTATATAATTGAATATATTTGGAAAATATGCTAATATATTATATATATAAAAAAATATATCTAGTGTCAAGTTCATACCCCCACCCCCCTAAAACACAAACAAAGGCTAAAAAAAATGAGGCTGTAGATAATCAATATCATTTTAGGAAAAATAAGAAACTTTACTGTTTATATTAGACAGTTTGAAGCTACTTTCTCTGAAAGTTTTTATATTTTTCAAATGAATACCTGTATTTAAAAATTTCCAAAATTTACAAACACTCTATACCCATGAAATAACAGCTCCCCCAATCCCCTTCCCTCCATTTCTTATAACCTCTAATCTACTTTCTGTCTTTACAAATTTGCTCTTTCTAGATATTAAATATAAGTCAAGTCATGGAGTATTTTTTCCTTAGATGCCTGGATTATTTAGCTCAGCATAATATTTTCAAGGTTTACCCATGTTGCAGCTCATCTCAGAACGTCATTCTTTCTTACAGCCAAATAATATTCCTTTGTATATGGAACATATTTTGTTTGCCCATCATCTGCTGATGGAATCTCTGGAATAGGATTACTGTATCTTACTGACTTTGATAGGTTAATTTAATTTATTATTTTTTTTTACTATCTGTTTATTAAAAAACAAAAGCAATATGAAATCTGTTGGCACTAATTTTATAAAAATTCAATTTATATGCAATTTAAAAGCAAAACTTCCTTGCCATTGATGCCCAAATCATTCTGCCAGTCTTATTCCCTAGCTATAAGTAGGATGGGGTGGGTGTAGTTTCTAACAATAATCTTTTAAAAGAGCAGGCACTCTTCAACTTCTATGGGATATTTCTTGCCCAGAGTTATAGCCAAATAATAGCAGAAAGCTATTAATTGATTGACTTTCATATCACCAAATCTTAGATGTCTTTTATATTTTTCTCCAAGACAATGATAATCAAATTATTTGAACAGTGAGGATAAGGAATTGAAAAAATATATTCCTCTACCATATATCAATTTCTTTTTTTATTTTTTATTTTTAAAGATTTATTTATTTATTTATTTATCCCCCCCTTGCTGCTTGTGCTTGCTGTGTCCATTCGCTGTGTGTCTTCTCCATGTCTGCTTATCTTCCCCTTGCTGTGCGGTCCTGCTGCATCAGCCCCTGGCGCCGCGGGGACCCGCCTGCCCTCACAAGGAGGCCCCGGGAAACCAACCCGGGGCCTCACACATGGTAAACGGGGGCTCTATCGGTTGAGCCACACCCGCTTCCTGTTGTGAGGGCTTGCTGCATCAGCCCACTAGGCTGCGCGGGCCGCCTGCCCTCACAAGGAGGCGCCGGGAAGTGAACCCGGGGCCTCACACATGGTAAACGGGACCTCTATCGACTGAGCCACTCTCGCTTCCCATATATCAATTTCTTACATTGCTCTTTATTCTTAGTTTCATAAAAGCAGCAATTAATTTTTTTAACTTTGATGAAGTTCAGATCTCTGGAAGAATTTGATAAATTTGATTCTTTTCTTCTCCCCCTTAAAACACACACACACACACACACACACACACACACACACACACACCCTGTACATGTACCTCATACAAGTTTATGAGTTTAAGGAGTTCGTCAACCATTGAAGCCATGGAAGTCAGGCTGGTCCTCTTTTAAAACCACTCATTTTAACTGAGTATTTTTCTATCAGAGAATTTAGTTATGGAAATCAGAGAATTTAGTTATGGAAATGTGTTCCAAAAGGCTAACTAACATAGCCTTTCTTTATGTACCCTAGTGTCCATAATAGCTTTTGCATTCTTTTGCTACCACTTTAAATTGTATGTCTGTCACATAGATTGAGAAATTAAATAAATTTTTAATATTTCAAGCTCTTTTTGAGTAAGAAAATACTGACTATTGGAAAAATTGCACTTATGGGATATTTTTCAAATTTTCAAATTTTAAATTTTGAAAATAAAATGTGTAATAGTAAAACAGGTAAAAGCAAGACTTGATTTTACTAATTTTTGTCAGCAAGCCCAACGCTCTCTCCAGGTCCCCAATCTCCCTCAATTCATTTACCCTTTCTATCGTTATAATACGCAGGCAGAGAGCACACACAAGTGTGCATGTGTGAACACAGCGGTCAACGTCTCTCATGTCCACAGTGAAGGCTCATACAGCTCATCTTGGAGTTGTCAGTTTTTTCTATGCCAGATCCAACTTACTTTTAAAGTGGTTTTCCTTCAGATGCTCAAAACAGCCTTTTCGCTCACTAAATCTATCTTAACATTTTACATTGTTTAATACTTGAAACAAATCATTTGTTAATTGTTTGATGAAAAACAATGAACAGATCATCATAGAAATTGGATTTCCTTGAAAAATATTTTTATACAGATGTATTCTGCTACCTAGTGGGGAGGATAAAGAGAGGTCTGTTTTCATTTGCACCTTGGAGAGACCCTAAATTAAAAGGTAATTGTATCAGTATCACACTTAATTAGAAATTTATTCTGTGAGAGAATTTAACAAAATAATTTTCAAGAAATCCCTGCAAGGGGGCAGACCCTCGGCCCAAGCCTTTTAATGTAAAACCTGCCTGTATACACAGAGATACCAAGATAATTTTTTTTATTGCCACACTCTTAAAATAAATACACAATCAAAGATTACTAGAGAGTTGTGAAAAGAAACAAATCAAAATAAGAGACCAAAGTAAACAATGAGAAAAAGAAAACAAACTTGACCAAGGAAGAAAGAGTGCATATATGACCAGGATAAGCCACATAATTTATGGGGCCCCATGCAAAATGAAAATGTGGGACCCCCCCCCATTTAAAAGTTATTAATAATTTCAATGTTGTGACAGCAGTGCATTAAACCAAGAGTGGGAACCTTCTGAGCACAGGGCATTGTGCAAATGCATAGGCCACATGCCCATGAATCTGCCCTGCTAAGAGTATGAAGCAAGTTCAAATAAACCTTTACTGGATACCCTCAAAAAGATTTGAAAAGATAATCATGCATACAAAATAGGAATAAAACAAAATTTTCAAAAGAACAAATAGAAAACAAAGAGCTTATGAAAACAAAATATATTTAAGGATGCATCAAAGCTCTCTTTCAGCCTTTATATTTGGTCAAAATCTATTTGTCTTTGGCTTCAGCCTTGGCCTTTGGAAGACTAAAAAGGTGAATGTCTGCTTCTCACTTTAGGCATTCCTGAACATATATATGAAGAGATATTGGGGTCCCATGAAAGTTTATTGACACTTCGATGTTAGTAAAAAGAATAGGCCTCTCTATCATCTCGACAGATGCAGAAAAGGCATTCGACAAAATCTAGTATCCTTTCTTGTTAAAAACACTACAAAAAATAAGAATAGAAGGGAAAATTCTTCAATATGATAAAGGGCATATATGAAAAATCTATAGCTAACATCGTACTTTATGGGGAACGGGTGAAAGTTTGCCCTACAAGATCTGGAGCAAGACAAGGATCTCCACTGTCACCACTGTTATTCAGCATTGTGCTAGAAGCTCTAGCTAAACAAATTAGACAAGAAAAAAAATAGTAATGCAAGACATCAAAAAAGGAAAAGAGGAAGGAAAACTCTCACTATTCATAGAGGACATGATTCCATTTTCAGAAAATTCTAAAAAGTCTAATGACAAAGCTACTGGAGCTAATAAGCAAGTCCAGCAAAGTAACAAGATCAACACGCAAAAATCAGTTCTTTTTCTGGACACTAGTATTGAACAATCTGAGGAGGAAATCAGGAAGAATTCCATTTACAATAGCAACAAAAAGACCCAAATACCTAGGAATCAATTTTACCAAAGAGGTGCAGGACCTATATTCAGGAAACTACAAAACACTGCTAAAAGAAATCAGAGAAGAACTAAAGCAGTGGAAAGACATTCTGTGTTAATGAATTGGAAGACTAAATATCTTGAAGATGTCAATCCTACCCAAACTGATTTATAGAGTCAATGCAATAGCAATCAAAATTCCAACAGCCCACTTTACAGAACTAGAAAAGGCAATCACCACATTTATTTGGAAGGGAAAGTGCACCTGAATAGACAAAAGCATCCTAAAAAAGAAGAGCGATTTGGGAGGACTTTCACTGCCTGAGCTTGAAACATATTACAAAGATACAGTGGTCAAAACAGCATGTTATTGGCATGAAGATAGACACATTGATCAGTGGAATAGAATTGAGAGTCCAGAAATAGATCCTCACCTCTAAAGCCAACTTGTTTTTGACAAATCTACCAAGTCCATGTTACCAGGACAAAACAGTCTCTTCAACAAATGGTGCTGGGAGAACTGGACACCCATACACAAAAGAATAAAAGAGGACCCATATCTCACTCCCTATACAAGAATCAACTCAAAATGTATCAAATACCTAAATATAAAAGCCAGGACCATAAAATCTTAGAAGAAAAGATAGGAAAACATCTTTAAGTTTTGTGGTAGGTGGTGGTCTCATGGCTCTTACCTCAAAGCATGAGCAGCAAAAGAAAAAATAGATAAATGAGACCTCCTCAAAATTAAACACTTTTGCACCTCAAAGATTGTGTCAAAAGAGTGAAAAGGCAGCTGACTCAATGGGAGAAAATATTTGGAAATCACATATCTGATAAAGGGTTTAATATTCATGATATATAAAGAGATGTTATAACTCAATAATAAAAAGACAAATGACTTGATTGAAAAATGGGCAAAAGACTTTAACAGACACTTGTCCAAAGGAGAAATACAAATGGCAAAAAAACACATGAAAAAATGTTCAACATCACCAGTGATTATGGAAATGCAAATCAAAGCAGCAATGAGATATCATTTCATACTTATTAGAACAGCCACTATTAAAAAATCAGAAAATTACAAGTGTTGGAGAGGATGTGGAAAGATAGGAATGCTTATTCACTGTTGGTGGGAATGTAGAATGGTACAGCCACTGTGGAAGACTGTTTGGCAGGTCTTAAAGAAGTTCAACATAGAGTTGCCGTGAGAACTGGCGATACCTGTGCTAGGTATATACCCAGAAAATGGAAAGAAGTGACATGAATAGACATCTGTACACCAATGTTCATTGCAGCATTTTATTCACAATTGCCAAAAGATGGAAACAACCCAGGTGTCCCTCAACTGATGAATGGATACACAAATTGTGGTGTATACACACGATGTAATATTATTCAGCTGTAAGAAGAAATGAAGTTGTCAAAAATATGACAACATGGATGAACCTGGAGGACATTATGTTGAGTAAAGCAAGCCAGACACAAAAGGACAAATACTATATGATTGCACTTTCATGAACTAAATATATTGTGTAAACTCATGGAGATAATAACTAGAATATAGGTCACCAGAAAATAGAGTGAGGTTAGAGAATGGAAATTGAGGGTTAATCAGTGCAGAATTAGTAAAGAAGTTATGTGTTAATCTTCGGAAATGAATAGAAAAGGTGAAAGCACATCATAGAGTTTGTAACTAGCAGTGCTATTATATGGGTATGGCAGTGGTTGAAAGGGAAAGTATAAGGTCATGTACATTACTAGAAGGAAAACTAAAAAATGTAATATGGTACTGTATAGCAAAGTGAAACTTCATGTGAAATATGAATATGGGTAATATTGCATATATAAGGCTGTTTTTATTAGAAACTGAACAAATGTATGTTAATGTTACAAGATGTAAATATCAGGTAAAAACACAATCAAAGCAAACAATGGACAGCAGTATACAGATATATTAATAATCCTCCTGTATGTGTAAAAAAATAGGAATATACTAAGAGAAAGAAACTAGACATTAGGTATTATATATTGCTTGACTCTATCTATACAAAATATAAATACAAATAAACCAGAAAGACAGAAATAGAATAGCAGCTATATACAGCAGGGGATGTATAGAGAGATTGAGAGGTGATGTTTGTTTTTGCTTGCTTTTGTTGTTGTTTGTCTGTTTTCTGTATTTTATTATTATAATTATTGTAGTTATGAAAATGCTCTAACAATTGAATTGATGAATGCACAACGATATGATTATACCAAATATCATTGATTGTACACTTTGGATGGAGTGTATGCTTTATTAATATGTATCAATAAGTTCGATTTATTTTTAAAAAAGAATAGGTCATTTCATTCAGATTTATTTTTCATACCTGAATATTCACTTTCATTGAAGTGAAAGATTCTTGTGTGATATATATATTGAACTTCTATCAATAAACGTATACATTTATCATTGTCAGTATAAAATTCTGCAATAACTAATAGTGACTATAAGCTGGCATTTTCATGAAAAATATTGTTTTCAGAGTTAAAGTGAGAAGTGAATCAGTAATTAATCTGAATATTAATAAAAAATGCATAACCAGAATTTAGTTATGAAGAAATATAAGAAAATCCCAAATTGAGAGACATTCTACAAAATAATTTGCCTGTACTCTTCAAAACTATCGATGTTGTGAGAAACAAAGAAAGGCTGAAGAACTGTTTCAGATTAAAGGAGGCTAAAGATACATGACAAGTGAATTTAATTCATGAGCCAGACATTTCTTTTGTATTGGCACAATTGCTGATATCTGAATAAAGTCTATAGATTTGAAAATAGTATTATATCAGTATTAATTTCCCATGTTTATGGTTGTACACTGGTTATGGTGAGAAAATGTCCCTGCTTTATAGAAAATAGACCCTGAATTATTTAGATACAATGGGGCAAAATATCTGTAACTTCTGTTCAAAGCTTCTGAAAAAAATATTTATATATAGAGAAAGAGTATGATAAAGCAAATGTAAAATCTTAACATTTGATGAGTCCAGGGGAAGAGTTTACTCTTTGTACTGTCATTCCAACTTTATCATAAATAACACTGAACTCATATCAAAAAATTAAAAATATATAACAATAAGCATGTAAAGTTATCTAAAGAAGAAAATAATAAAACACAGCAGAATAATAGTAATTCAACTAAATAGTAATGTTAGCATAATATTAACATCATTTCATATTTAGCATTTTAATACACACACACAAAACAATAACAGATAGTGATTGTATATAATTTTTAGTTATTCAATTCCATTTAGCAATGAGGTTTCAAAAAACAATTAAAATCATTTTTCATCTCGTGAGGATGAAATTGAAAGAAAATGACAACTTTGCTTCAAAATGTCATATAATGCATAAAATCCAAAATCATGTTTAACAATATCAATGCAAAGTTGTTTTCCATATAGATGCAATAAATAAAATAAAGAATATGATAAAAATAAAAGCGTTAGAGAAAACTGAGGGACCTGAAACATATTTTGTTCTTACTAATAAAACTTCAAAACAGCCAGCTTTAAACTAATGCACTAAGAATTCAAATCTTCATAGTTGTGAATCTACAGCAGCAAAATCCTTAAACAAAAACCTTGTCAAAATGATTGTGACAGACTATTAATAATTTTAAAAGGCTGAAAGTAAAGGATTTGAGATTTTCCAAAACAATGACATTAGAATACAAAGTTTCCTACTGAAATTGTGTTATTGTAAATGTATGTCCTCAATTATATTCAATTCTCTTCAGATAGGAGGGACATACCTATACAGTTGTAATACAAACTTGAAAGTGAGCTTTTATTCAGTATTTCAAATGTACAGTATAAAGATTGCAGGCACAAACTAGTAATGGACACTGACAAAAATTGGTAATTACAACTTTCTTATGATGAATATTTAAAATTTGACTACTAATATTTTAAAAGACAGCATAGTAGAAATATAAATTTTAGGGGATATAACTTTGTACTTTCTCCTGCATAGCAGAAGTTCATTCGATGGCAGCAACATTCATCTTTAACATCAAATATGATTGAATATTAATTTTGGTAATGTCATTCAGTAGTTAGAAAGTGTACTTGGTGTACCACTATAATATATAATAGTGAGTCTAAAATTCAACTTAATATAAGGCCCAGTATAGCAGAAAAGAGTAAATGAAGGGGAGGAAATTACCAAATAAGCAGCAGAATTTCTACCTCTAAAGGATGAATTCCCAGATTTCTGATCAGCAGTGTAAGATGCCAGAAGCCAATGGAGTAGTATCTTTGACATTCTGGGGGAAATTTATATTTGACCTAGGTATCTCTTAGTTAAACTATTGATCAAGTATGAGGCTAGAATGAAGACATTTTTGATTAGATAATGACTCAGCAAGCCTACTACCTGCATCTCCTTTCTTATGGTTTTAATAGATGCTCCCGCATTGGAATCAAGCCTGGAAAAAAGTAAAGGAATAGGGGCGGATGTGGCTCAAATGGTTGGGCGGCCGTTTCCCATATGGAGGGACCTGGGTTCGATCCCCCCCGGGACCTCCAGGTAAAATAAAGAAAAATATAGTTTTGCAGGCACGCCTCCAGGCCCCATTAGCAGGTGAGCCGCCAGACCCCGCCAAACCATGCAGCAAGATGATGACATAACAGGAGAGAGACACAGGGGAGAGCCAAGATGAGAAGTTCTGAAAAACCAGGAACTGAGGTGGTACAGGTGGCAGAATGCCTTTCTCCCATGTCGGAGGTTCTGAGGATTGAATCCCGATGAGGACAGGAGGACAAGGATGAGAGAAGAGGGCAGGAAACAGACACAGAGAATTGCCCAATGAATGGACACACAACAGCAAAAACGGGGGCAGGGGGCTTAAAATGGTTTTTAAAAAAAGTAAATAAAAAAAAAAGTAAAGGAATAATTTAAGATGGCAGTTTTCAGGGGACCTACAGGGCAATCAGTCCTGAATAAAACAAAAAGATAAAGGCTGAAGGAGTTAGGAAAAGGGGAGATGGGAAAAAATTTATATTTCCCTTAAGAATCTGTAATAAATTAAGGAAATTAAAAATATCAGCAATGCAAGGGAGTAAAGAAAGAAGGAAACAGAGAATTAAAATAACTAAGGGAATACAGCATTTATGGACTCCTCTAGAAAGAGCTAATTGAAGAATAAATTTAAGCAAATTAGAAATTAATCAAAATAAAGAACTCAGAAATGGGGAAATTTGATACAAGAAATAGTGGTGAACATTGATTTCTTTTAAATAGAGAACTAAACTATGGGAGTGAGGGTTACAACAGAAAGTGAATGTTATAAATATTACCAACACTTTTATATATTTATCTTGTTGGAAACTCACAATACTCTTTTGAGGGGAGTAGAAATTATTGGGTACATTAGATATTTGAGAAATTGAGGCTCATGGAAGTTAAATGACCTGAATAAGGTCACCCAGGTTGGACATGGAGGCAAATGAAATCAAACCAGATTTTGTTGCTTTGCATTCATTGGTATCTATTTTATGCCATTCCGTTTTTTCAGGAGAACTGTAGGATGACTCATATCAGACAAGTTCTTTGATCAATAAATAAAAGGGGATAATTATTCTTTTTTGGATAACCTTAAAAACAGAACACTTGCTCTAGATGAATCATTGGACCAGAGCACTCTTCCTATTCAAAGACTCCTGTAAGATAATTTCAGACTGGGTTCCATGGTATACCCTGGTCCAGAGGGAAGATTGTTGGGGAAAAAGGTGTATGGGCCAATCTGGAGGCTGGAAGAATGTCAGGTGACCATCTCTGCTTCAGCCAGAAAAGATGGAGATTCACCTACACTAAGTGGTGGGTATGTGAGTAAGCTATCATTCGAAAAAAGGATTTAGTGGCTAAACAATGAAAACATAAAATAAAATAAAAACATAAAATTAAAAAAAATTAAACTAAATAAAAAATGATACACTCCCTTATGGCCTTATCTGGGAATATATGTAAAACTATTTCCCTAATATAACATAGGAATACTCATTTATAAATTCCCTAATCAGGATTCTTCTACATCTTTTATCTGAACCTATAATTTTCAATTTACCTGTTAAGTATAATTCTTATAGATTAAAAGGCTTTGGATTGTTCATATGTTGGTTGAGCCCTGAAACCTAGCAGATATACAGTCAACAACTATTCTCCAGTTCTTCGGATCTGTCCTAGATAACCAACTAAGTGATGAGGATGGACCAGCCACACCCAAAAAACAGAGCCTCTTCAAATGCAAGCAAAACAATTCCATTCTGCTGCCCTGTAATATATATGTCCCTTCTCAGCCAAAACAGTCAGAGAAGACATTGTTTCAAACCCCTCAAGACTGAGGACTGAACAAAAATGGGTGTTGGAGGGAAGTGTAACCACTGACCAAAACATATTTATTGTTATTGCAGTTGAGTAACTTGTAACATTGACACAAATAATTTTTTAAATTAAAAAAATGATAGAACAGCGGAGACCCACTGACTTGGATTACTATTACTAAATTTAACTTCCAGTGTTTATCGTCTCACAGATGGCAAGAGAATAACTGAAATTCACTGCAGGTTTAATGATCACCAGCTTATACATTTTACGTGATAGCACACCACCTACAAGTTCAGTTTTAAACTTCTTTTCACTCATTCAGTTGTTTGAAGAATACTATTTCTTGCACAGTGTTGCTGACTGTGGTGTAGGAGAAACCAGTAATATTTTAAAAATAGTAAACAATATCCTTGGATTCAGGTAAAATCTATATTTTAAGATTTATTTTCCAACATTTTACGCTTTTGATGACATCATTTACACAATCCCATTGTTACTGGTTCTCAACATTTTTACTCTCTTGAATATGCAGATACCATTATCTCAAACTCCCTGGTGGGTGGGTAAGGGACCCATTTTACAATCAGTCATGTATAAAGCCAGATTTTTTTTTAAATGTGAAATCATGTATTTGCATCTGCATGTAAGAAATGCTGCATTGTACAAATAATTTGCTCTTGCCATGCTGATATTTAATAAAGCCAAACATAGCAATAAAGCCAAATGTAGCAAAATTGTGGCATATTCTATTTCTAGCTTCCTTCTGAAGTTTCTCCCATGCTATGCTGAGCCTATGTCCTCTAGCCACATCCATAACATGAGTTATCATTTATTAAACTCCTCCTCTGCACCAGGCATTTTGCATATTTGTGAAAATCACTGTAACTTTGCAAGATATTTATTAGTTTCTGTATTTGTCCGATGAGGAGAGTGAGGCTCAAGAAATTGAAGCAATGGGTCACATCCATATTCTAAATGATTTCATAGCTACTTTATCACTTCACCTTCTAGGAGCACTTCTTTCCATGGCTTGAATGGAAACTCTAATGTTGAATGGCACCCTAATGTTGCCTTTAGGGTGACTGGGATGGTCAGACTGTCTCAAAAATAAAAGTCTAGACCTATTTTGGAACTTATTTTTATCACTTATAAGGTGCTGCTGAATATTATTTTAATTCATATTTCTCTTTCCTGATTTTTGATACTTTTCAATATCAGTTCTCCAGTAGTAACATTATATAGATTCTGTCAAATTTCATGATCAGAAAATATCATTTTCTAATTTTTTACTTTGTACAAATATTAATTATAGATACTGTTGAATTTATATGGGCTATTAACTTCATTATTAATGACATATTCTTAAGCCACTTAAATGCTTATTCCCTTCCTCATTTGAAGATCTGCTCTTCAGCCAAATTGTTTACATTTTTTGTGTCAAATCTGTTGCTCAATTTTTAAAATTTTGAATACATTATAAAAAACTCAAGAATGATTTTAATGCAATATTATCCGCTGTTCTTGGATTTAGTGGTATTATTAGTTGTGCTTCAATATTTAATGTTTACATGGAGGAAATAAATGAATGTTCCACTTTTTCAAAGATAAATAATTTTTCTATCTCTAAGAGTCAAGAGAAAAAACAGAATTGGAAAGCATGCAAGGGATGGTGGTCATTAGGGAGAGGGGTCATCCACCACTACAAGGCATATGTAAACATAGCTAAAATAAGCATTAAATTATTTATTTTCAGGATAAATAATTTCTTTTCTTTTTTTTTTTTCTTAGGAGGTACCGGGTATTGAACCCCGGACCTCATACAAGTGAAGCACGCACTCAACTACGAGTTACATCCACTCTGCTTGATAAATCAATTTTGCTCTCTATTCTTTTATAAATAAGTTTTCTATTTTTGTCATCATATCAACGAATACTCTAGGTCAGGTTCAATTTTTATTTTATTTTTATTTTGCTTTTTTAGCTTGGTCTGTTGCTCTGTAAGGGCTCTCTTGAATCATAGAGTTATCAAAGAAATTATCACAAGAATTTCTGTTGATTCCATCATGCATGGATGGACAGCACCATAATTTATAGGGGTCTGGATTAATGTGGTTCTCCCTAGTCTTACCTATTCATGTTGTTCCAAAGAGTCAACATAAAAATTAAAGCAATTTTTTAAACTATAGATACGTGTTAAGTACTTCATGATCAGGTTCTGTTATTTTTTGTTAATGCAAATAAACAGGTTTCTTCTTTTAATTAAAATATTAACTCTCTTTGCCCATCTATCCCATTTTTTTAATATCCTAAAATTGACCTTTCTCTACACAAGAATTTATTTAAATTTGGCACCAAGTTTTATATTCCTCATTTTAACTTTTGAGTTAAGTATGCCCACCTTTTATCAATTACAGAGATACATGCAGAATATTTTATGAGGGACACTATGGTATTATAAAAAGTATACTGGATTTCAAATTAGGAAAACAGATTTCTAGTTTGTGTTTTGCCAGTAACTGGCTATGTACACCGAGGCAAGTCATTTCAATGATATGGATTTTAGTTTCCTGATTTAGAAAGTATAGTTAAATTAGATAATGTCTACCTCTTCACGCTCTAATGTTCTGACGAGTCTATCCCTTTTTGTTCCTACTAGGAAATCACAATAGTAGAGTGTGATGGAAAAGACCTTAATGTATAAAGTCTTATTTCTCTTAGGCACATTTAAATGAAAATAAAACAGACATTAGGATCTTCAAAATGAATGTATAT
Source organism: Cabassous unicinctus (assembly GCA_029593785.1). NCBI lineage: Eukaryota > Metazoa > Chordata > Mammalia > Cingulata > Chlamyphoridae > Cabassous > Cabassous unicinctus. The sequence continues at coordinate 21,931 of JAQZBX010002290.1, forward strand.
TTCCCATCTATTTATCTACCCATCTATAAATTGCAGGCATTAAATAAATTCACTGTGTGTGTTCTTCAGTAGTCTGGTAATTATTAATATAATGTGACATTTTGTTCTTATTTTTCTTTTTGGAGAGAAGAAATCGGCTTTAAAATTAAACGTTATAACCCTTATGATTTCATTTTCTGTATCTGAATAAAATGGCTTACAAATGAGATTAGTATGTATTTGAGAGAAAAATGTGCAGGTTAACCTTTTAGATATTAGCTAATTGCAACCTTCTGTTACTCTATAGTAACCTTTTTTCCAGGGTTAGAGCCAGTTTTTTGCATTAGTTCTTCCAAAGGGACCACATGTCAAACATCCTTGGAACAGGGTACAATTTAAATTACTGGTGGTCTACTAGTTATTTTCACTCTAGGAGAACAAACACCAGATGTATTATAGACAGGCTTTAAAGGGCATTAAAAAAAGAAGGAGAGGGGGATGGTCAGTTTCTCAAATTTGTGGGATTCACCCAATGTTACTCTGCTTAATAATCTCATTCTGGAAGAATCCAATTCATATTTATCACCAAGTTCTTTGAAACGATTCCATGAATGAAGACTCTGTGCATAAAGCAATCTCATATAAGCAAGACATGATTCATACTTGATTCCTAGCAATTGTCTTGGAATTTGCATGCCTGATTTAAAGAGAGATATTGATGATGTACAGTGTGCCAAGATCTTATTTAAGATTACTTGGTATTGTCCTGTGGTTTTGCTTGAAAAATCAAACTGTTTACTAATTCAAGCAAAAGTTTACAGCAATTGTCTGCAAAAAGAATCTGCTTATTGGGTGTGAAAAAAGTTTTAAAGTCAAAAAATCATTTTTCTTCTTTGTAGGGCAAAATCGGGAGATTACTGATCTTTTCAGCTTCCCATCTATTTAATCCCTTCTCCATTTTACTTCCCTGAAATCCAAACCTATACTGCTTTCAGGGTGACACTGATACTCACCAAAACTATTAAACATGATTTTGCTAACTGCTCAGTGAGACCTGGTGTGAATTGAACTGCCACTGTGGCCAGCTGTGCAAAGTCTTTGATCTTTTATTTAAATTTTGATTTTGTCTTTTGGTGCTGGTAGAGATTATTCAAAATATACTGGATATAAAAATCTGTACAAAGATTCTATCTAAACAATCGAAGTCTGTTATTAACCTTTTCAATATAGAGCTATAACATAAGGAAGTAATTAACTACCATTTATTGTTCCCAACCATAAAAATCATAAACACTATTATCTGGGTAAACATATTTTCTATTGAGCCTTGATGATTTTCTAACCTACATCAATATTTTCATTGAGAATAATTAAAATGAAAATTTTTATTGTTTGCACCACTTTATAAACAGCACCAATCTGTATTAAACATGTCACCTGAAATTTTTTTGCATTTTTATGTACCAAAGAAATGAAATTCTTTAAGGTATTACTTATGGATGTCAAAATCATGCAGATAATTTTATAAAAAGAAACATATCTACCTAGCCATCTCTTTATATATTTTTTAATTCTTTGAAATTAGAAGTAAGTTTTGCAGAAAGAACCATGGCTAAATATGTTAAACTTTAAATCTGGAGATTTTAAATATTTCGATGGGTTTGAATTTTAAAAGTACATAAAAATATATATATATATATATATATACTTGCAGTCAATATTTATAGAACAATTTGTACATTTATCTCTCGCTTATAGGGGCTCTTAGAATTATATAAAGCCAAAAAATATTTAAAAACAAGAGATATCATTTTCTCAGACATAAATAAATTCTGAAACACAGAATCCACAATGTTTAATATGTTTCTTAATGAAAAGGATATCTTTTTAGATGATGATATATTTAACCTAGAATTACAACAAATCTAGAAATAGTCAAATCTATAGTAACCTGTTTGTCATCTAACAGAATGTTTTGAATGGTACACGTCTGAGTTAATTATTAATCATTGAAGATTTGGGAGATTTAAGTTTTAAGTTTCCCTTTTTGTACTTTTCAATATCAATATAGGGCATTTTCACTACCATTTTAAGTGAATGAGCACTGTTTACTGAAATGGGTATTTAGAAGTTTTCCAAAATACAATGGGTTTGTTCAGCTATAATTGACAATTTTGCCTTCTGTGATATTTAGGCTAATGAGTCAACTCAGCCAGGTAATCGTGCCCAGTTGTTTGGTCAAGGAAGCACTGGGCTAATTGTAATACAAAGACATTTATGGGCTTTAGTCATCAGTGAGTTTACTGCATAGATGGCTAATTACATCTGCATCAACCAGGGAGATTGCAATCCAGTGACGCTTTAGCCAATCAGTTGAATGCCTTAAAATGGGAAGTGATTTCAGCATTCAGAGAGAATTTCCCAGCTCAAACGTCTTCCAGAAACTCAGCAAGGACCTTCACTGGACTTTCATCGGAGCCTGTGGTTTGCAGCCTGCCTGCGGAACCTGGACTTGTGCATCCCCACGGTCACGTGAGAGACTCATAAAATCTCAGACTATTCACAGATATTTCCTGTTGATTTCTGTTTCCCTAGAGAACCCTGACTAATACACCTACTTTTCTCCCCCTTCCAATGGGCACTCTGTCAAAGACTTTTGCTTCTCTTGCTGTTGATCTTTAGTGCCAAAAGTAATATCTGCATAAATAAAAGTTGATTAGTGCCCTAAATTCTTTTACATATTATCTTTCAGCAATTCTTAGGGCAACTCTGTGAGGCAGGTTATAATTATCCCCATTTGCAGATGAGGAAATAAAACTCAGAATATTGTGTCCAAGCTAATTCTGGGTGACCCATATTAGAGACATTGGTAAGGTGTTTCCTGGAATTGAGATGGAGGTTAAACAATTTTCTTTAATTCAAGAAAGCAACTTAGCATATTTCTGTAAATCAAATCTAGGCCTCAGAATTAGAATATCACTTTCAAAAATATGGTATTCTTCATTTACAAAATACTTATCATTTGGTTTTTCTGGAAGCATATTCTGTTCATCTAGTAGGTGCCTCAAACTGAAGATACATGGCTGATTAATAAAGTCTTTGTCCTCAAGGAACTCAGAGTCTAAAATGAGAGAGACAGACATGTAGGATTGGATAAAACCACATGAAAAATTTTCTAACCAGCTTTTGTCTGGGAGGTCAGAGAAGAAAATTCAATGGAGGTATTGGTTTATAAAGTTGTATTACACAGAACGAGCAGAAGCCAGATATACTGGGAGAGGTGGAGCCCAGGAAAAGGGGACACTGCACGGCCAGTGAGATGTAAAGTGCAAGGCACCTCATAAAGCTGCCAGCAGTTCTGAGTAGCTTGGGCCTTGCCTTGAGTGTAAGAATTTGTCCTGAGATGAGTTGGGATGATTTGATTAGAACTGGTTTGATAAGCAACTGCCCAGATTCTTGAAAGTCATTTGAGTTCCTCAGGCAAAGAAAGAACAAGGGCATATTCAAGACCATTCTAGTACTGAAAGAATTTGAAGATATAAAATGGTGACAGTAGAGAAATGTAGAATATTATTAGAGTAGTAAAAAAAAGAGTTGACAAGAATGTAGAACAAAACATTAGCAATGAAAAGAATAATACAAAGTACTTTTTAAAAAACATATAGTTTTGGTTACTTGGGAATGTAAGAAAGTAAAAAGGAGGGAAAAGTTAAAATAACTGATGGTTCTTGCTTAAAAATTGCCACCAACAGAGGTAAGAAGGGGAGGCAGTAAGAGCTTGTGGAGAAGATAAATCATCCTTTTTTAGACATTGGAAGAATTTTCAAAACAGCCAAGTGGATCATGCTCAGTAATTGCTTATCCGAATCCAGATCTCAGGAAGAGGGAGGGATTTGACATTATAAGACTATAATAAGAGTATTGTAGCATTATCAATGAGACTGTACAGAAAGTAATGATTTAATTACTAAGACAAATGTAACAATACTAAAAAGAGCAATATTAATAATCAGTAAACAACATTTGCCATAGAAGCTGACTCTGAGACAAGGATTCAGGTATGAGTGATTTATTAAGAAAGTCCTCTATTGATGTGGAGCAGTGGCCACTGGAGGTTCTGAGGGCAGGGAAAGGGAAAAACAGGTGTAATACAGGGGCATTTTTGGGACTTGGAAATTGTCCTGAATGACATTGTGACAGATACAGGCCATTAAAAATCTTGTCATAACCTACAGAATTGGGTGGGAGAGAGTGTAAACCACAATGTAAATCCACACTTAGTGGCAATGCTCCAAAATGTATTCTTCAATTGCAATGAACATACCTTACTAATGAAGGATGTTGTTAATGTGGGAAAATGTGGGAGGTGTGGGGATCAGGGCATATGGTAAATCCCTATATTTTCTATGTGACATTAGTATAATCTAAGTATCTTTAAAAAATAAAATAAAATTAAATTAAATTAAATTTAAAAAAATAATAAAGTACTCCAAGGAGAATGGTAAAGGAGGGGAGAAGCCAGACAGATGAGGGGTCTAAGCTGAACAATGGAGTGATGTTATCAGGCAAAGACCTCCAGAGTGTAGATTCAACTTGATCCTGCAAAGAGGGCCCCTGGAGTGTAAGTTGTGCTTCAGAATTCTTCCCCCAGGCAAGGAAATTAGTGTCCCCTCAGTATTGCTTCAGGCTCATCCCAAGATAGAAATGTCCAGGCTCTTCCAGATCACCCTCCAAAGAGTCATGGATGTTGGCTATTGAAAGTGAAACCACCCAGTGGGTGGGTGAATGGGGATGACACACACTGAGGAGAATGGCAACGTTATTTACTGCCATCTAAACCCAGTGGTTATATTATAATTTTTATCTAGAATACTAGGGACTATCTAATGTGAGAAAGTAGCATGATGTGGCTGAAAGAACTCTGGGCTAGAAATGAAGAGATCTGGCTTTTAGTTTCATTCCTGTCCAGTGTACTGGAATGTAATATGTTTCCTGAATTTATGATACAGCTTCCTAATCTGTTAAATGGACTAAATAGCACTTGCTTTGCTGCCTGGAAAGTAATTTGGTATAATGAGAAAGCAAGAAAAAAATTCAAACCTGAGCTTAAGAATCTCTTTTTGAAGTTTTGTTCCTTCCTGGAGTGTTGTGGCTATTAAAAGAAATAATAATCTTTAATAAACCATACGTAAATACCTAGTGTTATTATGATTAGGACTTCTCCCTAATTTAATACTAATGTAAGAAGTCATCATTTAAGGACTAGAGAGAAAGCAGCTTCATCATTAAGATTTAACATTTTCTCTTTTAAACATAAACACCTATTATAAAACTCAGAAGAAAGGGAACTTTTTTCCACCATCACACAGCTAAGAACTGCAGAAAGACAACTGTGGTATTCTATTCCTATTTTCAGATTATCTGAGTTTATAGCCAGTTCTGTCACTTAGTAGCTACGTGAATTTAGGAAAATCATTTAACATCTCAGTGCCTCAGTTTGCTCATCTGTAAAATAAGGGGATAATATATATTTCATTGAGTTGTTCAGGTTATCAAGTGGGTAAAGTATTTTGAGAAATGTCTGGCACATAAAAAGAGATCTATAATTGCATACCATGAGATTATACCTGTTCTGGGCCATAAGAGGAGTTCAAAAAATATATGAGTGAATAAATGAGCCCTGAATCCTATCCTATGATTCGTTGGTTTCTAAAAATATGGAGAATACAGAATTAAGAATATATTCTGTTCCATTCTGCCCCCAATAATGTCCACAATGTATTGAACCTAGGAAAATGCACTAATTCTTGTGATCACAAATGTCTCCAAATGTGTTAAAATTTTATGCAGCTTACTAATTTTTAAATTATTTATTTATTATTTTTTTGAGGTACTGGGACTGGGGATTGAACCCAGGACCTTGCATGCAGAGGCTGGTGCTCAACCACTGAGCCACATTGGCTCCCCTGAGTTGGCTTCCTCATCCATTTGCTCACTGTTTTGCTCATTGTTTGCTTGTTGTCTGCTCATCGTTTTTTTCATCATTGTCTGCTTGTCTTTTTGCTCATTGTCTGCTCTTTGCTTGTTTACTTTTAGGAGACACCAGGAACTGAACCTGGGACCTCCCATGTGGGAGGTGGGTACTCAACTGCTTGAGCCACATCCGCTCTCTATCTATACAGCTTATTTTTCTAAAAAGGGATTTGATATTTTGCTTTTCTCTTTTATAATTGTGATGGCTAGGTTCATGTGTCAACTTGGCTGGGTAATGGTGTCCAGTTGTTTGGTTAAGAAAGAACTGGCCTGACTGTTACTGTGAGGGCATTCACTCATCAGCAAGCTGATTACCTCTGTAATAAACTGAGGAGATTGCCTTCAACAATGAGAGAGTCTCGTTCAATCAGTTGAAGGCTTTAAAAGGAAAAGTAATGACTTCAGCAGGCATAATAGAGAATTTCCATCTCTACTTCAGCAAGAGCAGCTTTTTCTGGGTAATTTATTGAAAACCTTCATCAGACTTCCCAGCTTGCAGCCTGCCATATGGAATTTGGACTTGTGCATCCCTGTAGTCATGTGAGACAATTTTTGTAAAAATAATATTTACAGATATTATTTCTTTATCTCTAGAGAACACACACACACAGAGGATAAAATATTTATTCAGTTATTTATAAAGTAATTTTTTTATACACAAGATGGGGCCAAAACAATGACCAATACTTTTTAGTTAACAAGATTGCTGAGAGAAAGTTGACTGAATTAGAAAAAAAATAAAGTGTGATGAAAACATTCACTTACACATGGTTAAAAGGAAGAATTTAAGACGTTCCCTTGTGTATGGGATCTATAAAAGATTTTATTTTGTAAATGTCACTCTGTTTTCTGCTTCATAGCAATTTAAAGTTTTGGGCAGCAATCACAGTTTACTATTCTGTTACCATAATAAATTCATGTGGAGCTAATGGTCAAGTCTCTAGTCTGAGAGTGTTTGGGCATCTATGTCTCTAAAAATGTCATTGATCTGCACTTGTTTCTAGACCAATTAAATTCTACCACCTCTAACTGATTAAAAAAATCCACTAAAGAACTTGGAAATGATTTAATCATGAAATGGAAAAGAATAGCTTAAGATTGCTTTAAATACTGCTGATATTGAACCTATCATAAGAAAACACTTGCAACATGGACAGGGTGTTGGGAAGGAAGGCAGCTGGGCCATATCACTTTCTGCTCATCCAACTTGACCAAGAATGACCAGGGATTTTGAAACCAATGCTTTCATGTTAATGCCTTATTCTCCTACATCAGTCAGCTTGTTGTTTAGTCTGATATACTTTCTGCTTAGCCAGTTCTATTCAGGATTTTCTGGTTCCTTTTCATTTGGCTTTGGTAATGCATTCCTGTGAATGGGTGATATTCTGAAAAGTTTCCATTTTTCAGCTTGGGAAAGAATGTAGATCATAGACTGATTCTAACTTTTATTCAACAGTATTCCATTCAGTAAGACTTTTCTGGGAAAATAATTATACTGCTGATAATTAATAAAAAAGAGCTGAAATTTATTGTATACTAATATGACCCAAGCACTGTGCTATATGCTTTGTTTGTTTAATGCTTAAAATGACCATTTAGGGTGTATACTAGTATTATCCCCCTTTTATAGATGAAGAAAATGAGGCTTGGGGATGGTAAGTAACTTTCTCATATGTCATGGCTATTAAGCGGTAGAGCCAGGATTCAAACCTTCTAAAGCTGACTCCAGATGCTGGCCACTTATAATAAGCATTTCAAAAGATGTAGATAATGATCTCATGTGCTTTTTGGGACTTATGAGGAATTTATACATTGAGCAAGTAATAAAAAAGATGATATGCAATTAAATGCTATACTTTCAGTAGATGTATGGATTTTTTTGGGGAAAGCAAAAGATCAATGTGAATCTTCAGGGAAGTAGCATAAGCTTAGGCTTGTTTTGAAGGAAAAAAAAGATGAATTCAAGGTTGGGACATTGGTGTGGAAGTGTGAGTTGGAAGGGAAAGGGAAGAAAGCATTTGAAATAGAAAGAAAATAGTCTGGCTCTTTTTGAAGTGTCAAAGCATCAACAGCAGACAAAGATGCACAAACACTTTCTCCTCAGTGGCTTTCAAACTCTTTCCTGGAGCTCCAAAGTTCTTTGAGTGGCCCATGCCTGCTCAACTCAGACAGCTCTGTTTCTATCTGGCCCATATGTATATATAGATGAACATTCCAGCAAGCAAACAAGTTTGATCTGGCAACATAACTTGTCACTTTGCCCTAATTACTTATGTTGAAAAAATATCTACAATGACAGTTTGTAACTGTTTATAGATTTACAGTTCACATGAATGGCTTTCATCAGATATGCACTCTGATCTTTACCACAATCTGGAGCATAATAAGTGTTCAGTAAATGAATAAATGGAAAAGAGTAAAATCTCTTGTGTTAGGTATAGCAGGGATTCCTGCTTTCTTGTTTCCCAAGAACAAGAGTTTTAAACTAACTTTCTTTTCTATTATAGTTTTTCTTCTCCCAGATTAGAACTGAAAATAAAAGAAACGTAGAGTCCTGGGCTACTTTCTCCCTACTTGTAATTATTTCCTCCAATCAGGATGTAGTTTCAAGGGTGGCCAACACTGTCAATCACCCTCTACCCTCTTTTGAAACTCGTGATTATGGGAAAGTGCTTTGCATGTAATCACCTCAATTACTCAGTAAAACTTCCTGTGTTCTTTCTGCTGTGTTTTGAATTTGGTTTTTTTAAGAGGCTTTGCTACTTTCTCCTCTAATTCTTTTTTCAAACATGTTTAAAAAAATGAAATAGAACAAAATATCTTTAAAGTATGACCACACAGCTAGTTGCCCAAATTAGCTTACCCGGCCTGTGTCTAGGGTTGGGGCAGACAATAGAGATGGCAGACACATCAGAATGAGGGGCTTTTATGCTGAGGGTTAATCAGACACTGCAGATTCCAGTGAGACTCGAGCCTGGATCTTGGTCAGCAGGCAGGCTGTTGCATTTGCAACCATTCATTTTGTCAGAAATTCCACTGGCAGAAGGGAAAAAAAAAATAAAAAGCAAAAGCAAAAACAAAACAAAACAAAAAAATAAATAAAGCAACCACAGCAAAAGCCCCTCTTTGCTGGAACTCCCAGTGCAGGGAATGATAATTTCAAAATGAGCTCCTCTCTTGATCTTTGAGGCCGATGACCTGCTCTATGATATTATAGCTGGTTTGTTGGCAAAGTCCACAGGGGAGGCTGCCAGTCGCCTGATCATGGATGTGTGGGGTTCACAGAGCCAAGCTGAGGACTCCATTCCCAATTGGCTCAGTGGGTGCAGTCCTTTCACAATAACCGGCTACTCGAGCAACAGGGCACCAAGGGTCAGAGCTTTCTCCATGTGACCTTCAACACCCTCAGAAACTCAATCATGGACAGTGAAATTAATTTTTGGTGGTTCCCAAGGCCACAACTAATTAGTGGTGGACCAGATTATAAATCTGTTGGTCTCTTTTCAAAACCCATGTTGTTTCCACTAGAAGTGTGTATAATTATTATCTCCATATTACAGTTGAGAAACTACGTTTTAAAGAAACCATGTAACTAGAACAAGTGGACACACTTAGTGAAGTTGATGAAAAAGAAATGAGAGTATCCTGAAAGAATATTGACTAATTATTCCTAAAAAGGAAAACTACGGATTTCAGCTAATTCAAGATTCTGAACCCATTAATTTGGTATTGGTGGCATCATTGAAAACATTATAAAGTTAAAAGAGATACAAGTGTGGTGGCTTGGAGTTATGTACCCCAGAAAAACATGTGCTTAATATTAATCCATTCCTGTGGGCGTGAACCCTTTGTAAATAGGACCTTTTGTAGGTGTAATTTTTAATTGAGATGTGGCCAGCTGAATCAGTTTGAATTTTAATCTGGGATACTGGAGTCCTTTATAAGCAAAATGAAATTCAGACATAGAAGGGGATAAGGTCACAGAAAGCTAGAAGCTGGAAGTCAGAGCATCCAGGAAAAGAAAAGACACAGTCATGTGCATTGCCATGTGACAGAGAAGCCAAGGACTAAGGATCATTGGTAATCAGCTCCAGAATGCCACAGTCTTCTGGGACAAAGCATCCCTTGCTGATGCTTGGATTTTGGGTTTCTCCTAGCCTCAAAACAGTGAGCCAACAAAATCTCTTTGTTTAAGCCAATCCATGTATGGTACTTGTTTTAGCAGCAAACTTAAAAAGGAAGTTAATATCATGGTTTGTTATATTGACTTTGAGTTGACATACAAAAGTTAATTGAGAGGACCAGAAGGTAACAAAAGATAATTGAGATGGTAGTCAGGTAAAGGGCTCATTTTGGAGAAATGGATTTAAAATCGTACCTGCTATTTTCTCTGCTTGGGATTCCTTGTCCCAGATTTGATATTCTGGTCTTACTGCAGATTTGATATTCTGGTCACCTCCTGCTCTTAGTCTTGCCAAGTAAATCAAAATTTCTATCCCTACCTGCCCCATCACTCTAACATATCACCCCATTTTATATTCTTCATATAATTTATTGCTGTCTGAAATGATCTTAGTCATTATTTCTTTGCTTATCTACTGTCTTCTCCCACTAAAGTCATCTCCAGGACCATGGAACTTAGCCTATCTTGTTCAACAGTGTATCCTCAGAGCCTGGAAATGTTCTTGGCATAGAATAGGCACTCATTAAATATTTAGAGAAAGAAAAATAAAAGAAAGAAGGAATGAATGTAGGTAATTTGACTGAAATGCATGTGGGTCTCTGAGTCATAATTTAATGAGGCATATTACTTGTTATTAAGGAACTATACCCTGACAAGTTTTCTGAAGAAGGATGCTTAGGCATAGAACAAAATAACTGGTGAACTCTGGAGAGCAGCCATAGATACGGTGTATGGAGACAAAACTAATAAAATAAAAGTTAGGCCATGAAAAGTACAGAAGTATAATATGGAAACCAAATAAGAATGTCATATGGAGATAGATGTTTTATGGTGAATATTTTTGGAATAGCATTAAAAATTAAATTGTCCTTTACCCATTACTTTCACAGATAATAAAAAATATGTAGGTCCTACTTAGATGCTAATGTATTAACTTTTTTGGTCTTATTCAAAGATAAACACTAGAGTTACACATTAAAGTTAAAACATTAGAGTAAACCAGTCTTACTTTTGGTCCCAGACATTCTTGAAATAATTCTATGGTGATGTTTTAAATACAAATATGCATGTATCTTTTTATATCATATTTATATAGTAATATATTAAATATATAATAAAGAAAAAGTATAATAATACATGCTATATCTGAGTAGTTAAATGGAATTATCCTTTTTTTATATGAGATTACAAAATTTGACCCATTTATATGATCAGTTTTCTCTGAAATCAGTGGCCCTCTTTGGAGATAAATGTAATATTAGAAATAGTTCAATAGCTGGAAAAAATCAGCAAGAATGAAAACAATATTTTGCTTCACAGAAAATTTAAATTGCATTTTAATTATGGCCATTTAAATTTTACTTCACTGAAACATGTACTCAAGCTCTATCCCATGGGGCAATTATATATTTAGTAGCTAGTTTAGCCTCCAAATTTGTTTCAGTTTTGACTACTGTATCTTGAATGTCTTTGTTGTTATGATATATTCAATGACAGGCAAAAAATTGACCTCTCTTTGTTTTTGTTGAAGACTATTTTTTTCAAAAGCTGTTTTCCTTTGGTTTATTAACAATAGTCAGTTTAAGTTATAAATGCACCCGGATAATTTATATCCTTTATTCTCAGGACTAGAACCTGTAGAAATATGTGCATGGTAGAAAATTAGGTTGATCATGAACACGGTTCCTGCATCATATTGGTAGGTCATCAGGGTAATTTGTGTCCTATTGAAAAGATTTTTCATTCTTAAATCAAATATATCTAGTCATTACATTTTTGAGGGGTTTGTCTTTGAAAAAGATGTTCTACTCTCAGAAGCTCTTAATGACTAATTATCAATATCTTTGTGAAAAAAGCAAACACAGATTTGGAGAAATGATCCTTTAAGAATAAAGACATTAAACTATCATCATCATTTTATGTAATACTTGTGAATGTATTATTTCTAATTTCTCAGTACACATGTTGAATATGTGAATGTATATTTATTTATGTGCAATCATATTAATATATTTTTGCATATGAATATTTTATATAGCAGTACAATGTTATTATTAATTTCTTAAGGGCAAGTAAAATGCAAATCACAGCATACAAATAAAGAAATTAAAGAATGGTGATTGAAATGCATGTATTTCTGTAAATATTATGAAAGACTTCTTATCTGACATTTTATTATTTAATTTGAAGTAGCCGCAGTCTAGTGCTTTATGCCTAAAATTGCTAAGCTAATATAGGTAATGTACCAAGTAGTATATAAATTAAAGATTCAGGTAAAAATGACTATAAAGCATTAGTGTATGTGATGGCATCACCTAGGGAATGTGGTTATTTCATGACACAGATTTAGTTCAGTGAGATTTTGATTTACATCTGCCTGAATGAGCAGAACGCAGGCTGCAGTAAATCTGTGTTAGAACTTTGCTAAATAAAAATGGAATGGTAAGTATATGATAAGTAAATACCAAAAGAACTCATTATTTCACTAGTTACCTGCAACTTGCTTTGCTCAAGAGCTTATTTTTCTTTCTCATTTTAAACTTCGTTCTGAAACATGACTTTTTTTGTGCAGGCATTCTGCCAAATCTTAATAAATTTAGTGTGATCTGACAAGTCTGTTTATATTTTTGTGAACTATGAAGATCAGGGGTTCCTGGAGTAAATGTGAAAAGAGTGTAAGGTGTCATTTAGTTAATTTAAAACACATTATTGGGGAATTATTCTTGATCCTAGTAGTATTGTAATTAAATTTTATTCCAGTTGAAAAACAAGGATCTGTTTCTAAATGTAGGTAAATGTTTCAAACGTTTTTCTTTGTGGTTTATGGATACTTTTGTTATAGTTGTCTTTATTTTCACACTCCAAACAGTTTTCTCTTTATAAGATAAGGTTTTTTTCCCCTAATTACAGTGGATTTCAATTTTGAAAAACAGCAAAAACTTCTATATCAAATGCTTATCTGTAAATATTACATAAGCAAATCATATGTGACTATTTGAGCTGACATAACCTTAGCAATATGAGTTAAAGAAAGAATTACATGGGAAAATAACACTTCAAAATTACTGCATTTATGAGGATTTATTATGTGGGAATGGTTTTACTACATCATTTTAATACTGCTATAAAATATATTTATGTACATTTTATATTTTATTGTTCCTAAATATCCACAAAGTATGTAAGAGAAGTTTCACAAGGCTGACTAAAGAGGTGATACTGAGTGGGCACTGAGATCTCAGTGAACCAAATGTGGAGAAAGAAAATTTGCATCAGGACAGAGATAGTATACTTTGCTCCCCATAGGATCCAACTTATTAAAAGGCTAAAATGACACGGTGTCATGTATATGCCTTTCCCAGTTTGGGACATTTAATAGCTTGTCAAGAGGTGGCAGGTTCTGCAGTATGAGAATTGAATCCTATGGACATCTCTTCGGTTTTTAATTCATGAATAGAGTTAATCAGTGTTCCCCTGTGGGTGGATCAGATCATGTTTATAGTTTTCCATGGCCCTCTAGTTTAAGAGGGCATTTGAGGATGAGTGAGAGTTGAGAACAAGTAGCTGAAAGGACTGAAGTGGGGTGTGTCACTTGAAGCAGTGTACCTTTTCATGTATTTGAAAGGGAGTAGTCTTAGTTTCTTTGGCTCTGGAAGGTAGAAGCAGGACCAAATGCATGAAAGTTACAAAGATATATATTTCAGGTCAACATGAAAGACAATTTTCTACAAACATCTCAAAAACAGAAAGGACTGCCTAAAATGATAGAATTTTTATCTTTAAAGAAATGAGAGGGGGTGAATGAATGACAACTAGTGGGAGATATTGTTAGCAGCAAGGAGTAAATTAAAATTATAAAATCAGTGTTCTATTTCAGTATTCAATAAACTTATAGACACTAATATGGTTCAAAAAATATGGAAAGTGATATTGACCTATGGGCAGTGGATAATGATTAAGAGAAGTGACGAATGCATACTGCCACCTGCCAGATGAAGAGAAAATCCATTTTATTAATAATGGATATATTTCTCCCCATTTCCACCTTTAACTTAAGGTTTAAATGAGGGAAAAACCCTTATCTTGTGTCCCTAGACTGCTATGCAAAATTTTAATATGTTTTTGCTAGAGGTTAATAGCATAGGCTTTGGAAGTAGAATGCTTGGGTTCCACTTTTAGTTTTGATACGTGCTACCTGTCTGCAATTTGACTCAGTTTCTCATCTATAAAATGGAGATAATAACAATACCTATTCAATTTGCTTGTTGTGAAGATAATTTTTTGAAGTTATTTAAAAAGCATACAATATGGAATGTGCTTAGAATAGAGCTCAATATAAGGTCTGGAGTTGCATTTTTGTAGTGTGTTGTTTCATTCAAATTGACAAGAGCAAAATAAATATGGGAGATATCTTGGTTGTTTCCCACACATATTTCTTAATTTAATGTATGTTATTTCTGGTTATTTTTAAGCCATAAAATATAGTGAAAATTATAAGTTTTGCAGAAACTAGAAATGGACGAGTATTATTGACTAGCCATGGTGATCACTGAAAACTAGGATAACTGAGGAAGAAAGGACAGAAATAAACTCTGATGCAGTCATTTACTTTATAGCTTTAAAAAAATCATAATAAATATAATACAAAGAATGGAAACACAAAATTAAATATAAAAATACATGAAGTAAGATGTATAAATAAATATATAAACATCTGTAGTTGATCTACTCAGGTTAACATTTTTATGTAGATTGGTAGAAGATAATTCCTCCTTTGCATGGGAGTGTGTTCCCTATTTCTTTGTATTACCTCATTATCTATTAGTACAGTGGGCACTCACGGTTATTAATGTCAGTTCCTAGCAGGTGCTAGAATTGGAATAGGTTTTAACATATGATTTATGTTTGTAATAAGATGTGCAAATACAAAGCCATCCAAGGCATAGTAAATGAGCCAATGAGGTAAAGCGGGAAACAAAAATTCTTTGAATTACCCACTTTACACCCACAGGTCCAAGAGGATGTGGCCAGGATTTTTAGCAAAACCCATCTGTGTTTGACAGACTTTGTGCAATTTCTATCACTACTTTTCTATTCCTTTTTAATAAACTATTTGATAGTTTTTTTGTACTGCTAAATCAATTTTTTTAGCTACATTTTGCACAAAAATATTGGATCTACATCCCAGAAGAGGCTCTGGGAAGCCTTAGGGTATCAGATAAACTTAGACTGGAGGAGGGCCAGATGTGTAAAAGAGTCTCCAACAAGGATAATACTAGTTGTAAAATACCCCTTCTTAAGGAAATCTGAATAAAGGAAAAGACAGTTTTGCAACTTCCCCTTTCAAAGACACAGATCTCTGTCTTTCAAAACAGCACTATTGTTTGCTAATCTTCCTGCAATGTCAAGTGTAATTTTGGTGCTTTCTCCTGATTACTTGAATAAGCAGCACATTGCAAAATATTTCTCTCAGAAAGTCTTGGTGCATCATTGCACAGCCTAAAACCACTATGAGGTTAGGATCGCCATTGCATCCTAAATCAGTAAAAGTAGTTCTTTAAAAATCTTCTTTATTTTATCAATCATTCAACCAAGATTTCTTGCTTATCTACTAAGTGCAAAACATAGAAATTGGTATTTTGCAAAGATACAGTGACATATAAGACTTGACTCCTACATTTAAGATATTTACAAACTGTTCAGGAAATAAGAAATAAACATATATTTAGTTTACTACTGCTGTTGTAACAAATTGCCACAAACTTGGGAGCTTAAAACAAGACAAATTTATTATCTTTGTGTAGTGTAGGTTAGAAGTCTGACATGGGTCTGACTTGGCCCAATCAATATGTTTGTAGGGTGGTGTTACTTTCTAGAAGCTCTGGGGGAGAATTTGTTTCCTTGATATTTGCAGTTTCGAGAGGCCATCCACATTCTAGCTGGTAACCTTCTTCCTCTGTTTTCAAGGTCAGCAAGTTTATTCCTTGGATCCTCAGTCATCACAGCTCTCTCTCTGAAAACAGCTGAGAAAGATTCTCTGGTTTTAAGGACTCATGTGATTAGATTGGACCCACTGGATAATGCAAGACATTCTCCCCATCTCAAGGTCCTTAACCTTAATTCCATCTGCAAAATCCCTTTTTGCCATGCAAGACATCTTCACTGGTTTCAGGTATTTGGATGTGGACATCTTTGGGTGCCATTATTCTGCCTACAGCAACATATAAAATCACTGTGGTATTTTTAGCATCTAGCACAGTGTTCCATAAATGTTTTGAATCGATGAATATGAAATACATATAAAGTAATATATTAAAGATATTAGGAAGTGTAGTTAGGTTTATGGAAATAAATTTCACTTGTATATAAATATGCAGGACTTGCTATGGCCACAGAAATATCAAATTATTTCAAGGCAAACTATTTCAAGTCAAACTTAGAAATTAATATAAATATGGTTATTAATATATTATTGAAGGTGGTTACGATTATCAGAAATCAGTTTTAATATAAATACGTGTTATTTGCTGATAGTGTTACTGTTACAAATTATATACTATTAAGAGTGGAGTTTATTAGAGTTTAAATCAATGTCAAAAACAGCATCCAGGTACATGGTTCATGGGTTTAGTCCTAAATCTATGTATAAAGATGGGTATCAGAACACAGGATATTTGAATTTTAGAAAAGTAGAATGCTGCTCTCAGTTTCAATTTCTCATTTTGTAAATTGAATAATCTTGAGTCACTTATAACTCTAGCAGTGTACTAAATGGTAAGCTAACTTAGTAGTTCATGGTGGTTTTGACCAACTGATTTTATTTATGCAATCATACATATACATATTGTATATGCATATGCATATGTGTGTATGTGTGCATGTGCATGCATGGGTGTATGTAAATTAAATGGCAAATAACTACTATCATCTAATATTGTTTGAAGATAAACACCACTTTGGATATATTGGGTAGAAATTATAAAAGCCTACTCAGATTCTGAATAGCTTTTGATAGTGACTAAAATATGCCAGACACTTCTATCAGCTGAAACACACAAGGTGGACAGTATCTATTCAATCATATATTACATAGGCTTGAATATAATGAATGGTTAGTTTGGATTATTCTGAAGAGCAAATTTTAGTTAATATTTTAACATTGAGCAAATGAGTTCTGTCAGTCAAAGTTCTTTAGAGAAACAGAACCAATAGGAGCTACATGCGAATTGGCTCAAATGATTGTGGAGGCTGGAAACTCAGATAGGATTTTTTGCACAGTCTTGAGGGAGAATTTCTTCTTTTCTGGAAAACCTCAGTTTTTGCACTTTATGCCATGTACTGATTGTATGAGGTCCACCCACATTATTGAGGGTAATCTCCTTCATTTAAAGTCAACCGACTGTAGATGTTACCCACATTTACAAAATACCTTCACAGCAACACCTAGATTCTTGTTTTGGTTAAATAGTTGGGTCCTATAGCCTAGCCAATTTGACAAACAAGTTTAACCATCACATGAGTCGATAAGGACCCCTTGGACAAAGCATGCTGATATTTAATTTCTTTTTTACTGATTTAATGGAGCATAATACAAATGTTGTATGTTTCTGGACTCTATATTTATCCTATACCTTCAAGATGATTACTTTAATGGCTTTTAGTCAAGCAAGATGCCAGTGCAAAGTTGCCCATTCCCAAAACTGTTTATTTTTTTAAATTAAATTATTTTACTTAAATAGAATTTTTCACTAATAATATTTTATAACATGGAATTCTGTAGCTTTCTCTGTTTCCCTACATAAGTTAATAAATGAATACATATGGAAAAATTTAATTCATATTCAGTTTCATTTAAAATTTATTGTAAAATATTAACAGATGCTTTGGATTAAATACCTGTTAAGCATTAAGGGGTTTCTTTAACTTCATTATGCCAGAGACATGTCTTCATCTTACATTTTAATTTAGATATTTTCTGTTTGAAATATTGAATGACCAAAAGGATACCTTAAAGTTTTCAGTAGCAAGAATAATACTAACTTAAATTGTCTTCTGCTTCTAAATATGTCCTACATGTTATATGACTATTTTCTAATCATTACTGTAACTAACAATTATACAATAAATATAATTATAAATAACTGTCACAACCCTTATTATAAACATTTTTCAGACAAGTAAAGTGAATTAATTTTTCCAGGGCTTGTTAGCTAATAAGTGGTATAATTTGGACTTGGCTAGTCTTGACTTTGGGTGCCCTAGGAAAGAATTAGACAAATCCATAACAAGAAAAGGGCATTAAAGCTACATATTTTATAGAAATCCTGAATTAAAAATTAAACAATATACAAAATTTTCTTCTGATAAGTAGTAATATTTGGGAGGATGCTGAAAAACCATAAAGCATAACAACACTTTGGAGAGGAAGTTGTTCCTGGAGAAAAAGGCACCAAAAATAAAACAAAACAAAATAAAAACACAAAAAAACCCTGTAAAATATTAGTATATGGGGAGCGGATGTAGCTCAAGTGGTTGAGTGCCTGCTTCCCATGTACAAGGTCCTGGGTTCAATCCCTGGTACCTCCTAAAAATATATATATATATTAATATACATTTAAGCAGAAACAGGATAAATTCACTGTTTTCAGAGTGGGAAGAGATAGCTGAAAGATATTTTATTAACTTTACTCTTAAAAGAAAATGCTATACCTTCTCTTGTTCATAAGAAAAAACCCAAGCACGCAAAAGAGATTCAGAAAACTCTGTAAATATCTTTCTATCATGGCAAAATTTAAAGATAGCTATAAACTGGTGTTCTTCACAGTGGGTGTTCTGCTAAATGTCATCACCTAATCAATAAGTGAGGCATAATTCTGTTTTAGAGTTGCAGGGTGAAAACATTTGGCTCACTCTAGAGTTATTTTTCTTGCTCCGTTTGGTATTAAATTAAAGCATTGAGCAAGATACTTAGTCTGTAACTTCCTCTGGGCATTTTCTGTAATTTTATTTTTTCCTTAATATTATTGTGAATTTTCAAAAGCATACAAATGAAGCAAGTTTAAATAATTAAGGACTATGTTAGACAGTCTCAAGAACCATGAACTTTCCTCCTCATTTTCAAAACTAGATCGTCTAGCTGGAGAAAAGCCATGTTTCTGATGGATATGATAGTGCCTTCACTCTACAAAGTCTCCAGGAGTCTAGTAAGTGCAAATACTCCCAAATAAGAAAGAGTTAAGAAATACATGAAGGACCCTATTTATTAGGGATTAGTTTATAATGATGAGTCCTAGGCTTATAAATTAGGAATTTAAGTGTAAGCGTCTTAAAAATCCAAAACTAGACTGCCTTATTAAGTATAAAAGAGATATAAATTTAGCTATATTTTAGTTTACCAAGATTAATATATCATATGGGACAAAGCTATTCCAGCATTAGTTAAATAGCTTTTTAAGTGACACATAATAAAGGCCAATACATCAAATGAGCTGTTTACAGTATAGTATAGTATAGTTTAGTATAGTATAGTATAAACAGGCACACAAACAAAAAATACAGGTTTTCCCCATCCCCCCAACTCATACTAAAAAGTGCTGTTCCACCAGGTAAAGCTTTTTTAACCCAAGTTTAAAATGTAATTTCTGGTATTGAGTGCCAGCTGGTAAATAAAGTTGCCCTCAGATATTCCCAAGACCGCAATAAACACACAACATGTACATATAGTAAAAGAGAAACTTCAATTTTACTATGAGGCTTTAAGCTGCAAAAGAAATGGATTACATAGTTGCTGTGAAAAGTACCCTGTCACAAACACTTCAGTCTTCTTACATTAATAATTTTATAATTGTTGAATTCTAATTCCAAGGAAAAACAAATAGGCTCCCCGAATTCATGCATTTTACTAATATGCCTGGGTCCGAAATACCAGGTGTGGAATGCTTGGGCTTTATAAGTTTGGGGGCACTCCAGATTTAACAAAGCAGCCAACACCTGGAAATACATAAAAGCTGGCCTCCAAGGGCAAGGTGATGAGTGTTAGTTAACTAGGCCCCCTGGATTCAGTGAATGGTCTCTCGTGACTCAGAAAAGAAAACTGAAAATGCAGCATCAGAGAGCTTAGTTTTAGTTCAGATTTCCTGGTCTTCTCTTACTCCCACAAGGAAAGGCACATCTCAAGTCATGACTATCTTTGGATTCTAGAGCAATTTATTTTAATATGCACCATGCTCTTGCTTTATGGTCATTAGTGAACTGCATGAAGAAAAATGATCATTTCTGCATAAGTAGATGTGATATATTGCTAGAGAAAAAATAACCCTTGTATTTTTTATGCATACGGCAATTGCCACCCTGTGATGTTGTACTCTTAACTGTTACTGTCCTTTTCCTGGATGTTGCCTTGTGGTCTCACCACAAATTCTGCAACAGATTTCCTGGGAGTGTGGTAAAAGTCATGGGTGAGTAGCTGAGACTATGATTTGATTGAGTAACCATTAGAATTCATTTAGTAGTTAATTAATGTTGAATTAATTTTTAAACAAAACTTGGTTAAGTCTATAAAGGGTCCTCAAATTCTGTCAGTTGTTTTCAGTTAGGACATTTTTAATATATATAGACAAAGATTTGTCTCGTTTCCAGAGACACTGTGCTTAGCTACATGGATATCATCACATTCCTTAAGTAACAAGGTGCTTCGTTATCAATACCTGTTTAAACTCTTTTTTTTTCATGACCTATTTCCCTGGGCTTGTGTCTGTCATATGTGCTAGACATTTTTCCAATTAACTGTCTTTGTGATTCCAATCTTATGTTCAAAAGACAAAGTAATCAAAGTCCTGTTATCGTTGTTCAAGCTATGTAAACTATGGATAGAAAGAAAGTGGGGGGAGTTTCAGACTAAAATGTCACCCAACATACAGATCATTATTTAATATTCTCTTTTTAATACATATTTAATATCATTGTCTTGCTCTATGCCTCTGGTAGGTCCATAATCACATTTAGATGACATTTACACCAATCATCTTAGACTGGAACAATGTTATTTAGCAGAATTTTCTGTGACAGGACTCCACGACAGTAGCTACTAACCACACACATGGGTCTATTGAGCCTTTGAAACATGGCTAGTGTCACTGAGGAAGGTTAGTTTTAATTTTATTTAATGTTAATTAATTTAAGTTTAAAATTACACAGCCACATGTGGCTTGAGGCTATCTTATTGGACAACATTAGTCTAGGTCTAAGTGTGTCCATAGTACCCACTTGTAAACAATTTTGCAAATTGCCATCATGTCTGCTGTACCATATTATGTTTTCTGAGTCTTCTTATGTGTTTATAAATGGAATCTACGTGATACAATGATTTACTTGAACCGCTACTCAGGTTTAAACATTAGACACAATTTAAAATTTTGTTTTCTGAAAAGCACATGTAGCAATAACCCAATAACCATATATCACTGCCATATATATATATACACACACATATATATATATATGTGTGTATATATATATTTATCTTCATTAGAAGCTCCTGTTAAAGATACCGCAATGTAAGACAAGGCAAATTAATGTATTCGACCAACATTTTATGCACATGCTCTGAAATGAGCTGTATCTTTAGAGGAAATTAGTACAAACTGTAATTAACTTTGCAGTATTTCTTACATTAAGGGTAGTCAACATAAATTATTCAGTGGTGGTACCCTAGATGAAAAGTGACCATTTAGAGGATGAACCCAACAATGAGGGAAAGAATATGTACGACTGATTGCATGAGGAATATAAGCTATACCCCAAATTGTACAGGTGCTGCTTTCTTAGATGTGGAAGTTAAGAATATTATAGAAGTATGGTGATCATTAAAGAATTTAGATAATTAGAATAATCACATCTTAAATCTGGATGAAATGTGTGGAATATCTCGATCTGGATCTCTCAATGTGCCATAGCGTTTGAGGGCAGTGACTTGAGATTTGGACAGCTGCGATTTAGAATCACACTTTATTTGCAGTTTAATCTTAAGCAGGTTACTTTATTTGTAACTCAGAAACAATAATAATGCATACCTATTAGATGTACACACTTCTTTTTTGTGGGGGTGGATATTGAAGTGTTTAGACATGGTGTCCCATTTTAATGGTAGGGAGACTGAGGTATTGGTAAGCTAATAAACTTTCTCAACTGGTAACAAAGTTAGGAAGTGACACAGCTAGGATTTGAAAACAGGCTGTCTAACTAATCTGAGTCTATAGGAGTGCTAACAGCAAACAGAATGGCACCTAGCATGTAACAGGCACTTAATAAATGAAATGACTATTCCAAGAGCACAAAACTCAATAGCAGTCTGCAGAGCACAGGGTTGAACGAGCTTCTTTCCAATGTATGTTGCTACAAACATCACTCGTTCTTTAGAAACATCGGGCTTTTGAAGCCAAAGGTTTAATGTTGCTACTGTTTTGAAACCAAGTGCAGCCTTTTAAAAAAGGAAAAATCATGTACATTTTTGCATTAAATCCTTCCAGTTTATATAGGATAATAAAGACCTCAAACTTTGGACAGATTTAAAATATTATATGGGGCAATGAGTATCCATTCTGTATTTACGTAATTACAGAAATTGTAGCATTTATAATATTTTCTGTAGAGGATTTTCTATTTTAGTGAAAAATTTTCAGAACACAATTTGGGAGATTTATACAAACAGCTTGAATAACACCTAAGAAAAATAAAAGTATTGAGCAGGGAATGAGGGAAATATAGTTATTATGACTTAGAAACAACAAAGAATGTATTATCAGGACAAGGTAAAATAATAACATAATTGGTAATTTGTTTTATTTGCACATTCTATTCTATTTGGGGGAGACTTTATCATATTTGTTTATTGGCTTATTTTGTAAATCATCATTTACATCTTCTGTAGGTTCAGACTTAGGCTAACTTTGGCAGTTATAGTTCTGAACAAAAGAAAATGCTTCCTTCTCCTCAGGGGCTTACATAAAGTCACTCCACCTTACGGGCTGTGGCCAACTTGGGTTTGAATCTCACTTTGGCAACTTGGTTTCTGTGGAATCCTGGACAAGTTACTTAAGAATAAAAATAATTTAGTCAAGCTTCCTCAACTAAAAGTGGCAATTATAATGTCTTCCTTTACAAATTT
The DNA here is from genome assembly GCA_029593785.1 of Cabassous unicinctus. NCBI lineage: Eukaryota > Metazoa > Chordata > Mammalia > Cingulata > Chlamyphoridae > Cabassous > Cabassous unicinctus. The sequence continues at coordinate 45,291 of JAQZBX010002290.1, forward strand.
ATTGTAAGGATTATATAAGACAGCCTTTTTAAAGAGTACTTAGTATGATGTTTAGCATGCACTAAAGCTCAGTGCATACTAGCTATTATTTCAATATAGAGAAACTAAATAGTAACTTAGGTCAAAAAAGAAATATAAATATACAGCAATTAAATAGATTTAAGGTAAATGTTTACTGTGTTTAATGTGACAATAACATACTGTGAAAATGTGTGACCTATTAAATAAATTTACCCAATCTCCTTGTGTTGCCTTGAATCCTTATCCTGAATAAGTTTAGCCTCAATCCTGTAACAATATTTACAATTACACTTACAGCCTGACTTTTCTTTCTAGGAGAGCAGGAGATGAAGCTAGAAAGGTTGATCTCTTTCGTTCTTTACCTACAAGAATTTATCTACACAAAGAAATCTAGCTTTTTTAAAAGCAATTGTAATCCCTAATAAAGTACAAGAGATGCCGTGGGGAAATGCAGGGTCATGGCCAGCAAAACACTGAAATTGAGATTTTCCAAAAAGGATAATGGAAGTAAAAAATGGAAAGTAAAACACATACTTGGGACTCCAGGATGAGGCTGGCAAATGCTTTTTAATTTTGTGTCGATTTTTTTTATAAGGAGAAAATGAAAAAGAGGATTATCAATAGAAAAGAATAATACAAAAAGTGTCTAGTTTCTCTAAATTTCCCACAACCTTGGAGGGCTGCCAGGCTGGTTTTCTGGGGAGGTGGGTGTGAGGGAAGCTCGGGGAGGAAGAATGAAGGCCCTATGTGGAGGGAAAGGTGCTCTTCCCATGAAGGTAGTTTTGTGCCACTACCACTTTGGAGCAGCCACACACTGCTCGGGAGTCATTCCCATCCTCTGCTCACCTTCCCTTCCTCTGTCCACAGATGCTGGTCCTCACACCCCTCTCAGGGATACACAAACTAGCCTTCACCTAAAACAATGATAGCATCCACTTCAATGTGCAAAGACAAATCTTAGGGGGAGGGAGAGAGGGAGAGAGGGAGGGAGAAAGACTGGGAAATTATCTCACAAAGATTTGATAGATAGGAACCACCCGCTGCCCTGCCCCATTTCCAGCCAGTCCTTCATCCCTCCGTTTAGACATTGAAGGCTGGTGAAGTAGGTGCATGCAGGGGGATGGAGCTGGAAAAGAGAAGCATATTCATTATTCCTGAATTAAAAACAGCTTGAGGATTTCTAGTGAAAGTCTTAGAAAGTACATACGTGTGTGTACACAGATATATAGTCTGTGCTGTTTACCTGCCAGGGACAGGCAGTGGAGAATATCAATCTGCTAGACATTTTAAAAGAGAGAATCACCAGACTTTATTACAGACTCCAAATCAGAAACTTTTAAGGAACTGTGCTTTGGGCAAATTAGTGGTGATTTAGGAGTTTAGCACAGCTTCCGAAAAAAGCTTCTGAGCCCATGAGGCAGGGACAATTTTCCCACCTGACACTGTGGGTGCTTTTGTTTTGCTTTTCATTTATTTTTGCTCCACAATACCACACCCTTTTCTTATTTAACCACTTTCTACCTGTGCTGGACCTGCCTGAGCTCTGCTGTGTCACCTCCTTCTCTTTCCCTTCCCTGTCTCTTAAAACCCTAGGGAAAATGTATCTGTCTTTTAAATCCTTAGATGGCTTTAGCAGGGAAACTAGACAGATTAAGAGCTAGGGCATGTTTGGCTGAAAGGCAGCTCTTTGCTTTCTTATTATGCTGCTTCCCCTTCCTCTTTTCCCAAATAGATATGTAAACACATGTAGTTTTCTGTTTAAATTTAGTGAATTGGTCCTCTGCGTGTGCCTTGATTTAGCTATTGGGCTGAGCCTTTCTCTTCCCTTCCCTATTCAGATAGGAGGCACGGGGATCTGGAGCTTGAGCTTCCAAATTGAAGCTGGCCTCAGGCCAGGTGACCTTTTCTTTGTAAGGTTTTTTTTTTTTCCCTAAGCGGGGAGGGGGCGGCTGGGATCTGTTTGGTATTGTTGAGGGGGGGAGTGAGGAAAGGACGGGGGTGGAAGAGAGTGAAGGGCTGTTGTTAAACAGTTTCTTACCGTAAGAGGGAGTTCAGACCTAGATCTTTCCAGTTAATCACACAACAAACTTAGCTCATCGCAATAAAAAGCAGCTCAGAGTCGACTGGCTCTTTTAGACACTGACTCGGAACAGGATTTTCTTTCACCCGGGCATCTCCTCCAGTGGGATCCGCCAGCACATCCAGCAGCACCATGTGGGTGACCAAACTTCTGCCAGTCCTGCTGCTGCAGCATGTTCTCCTACATCTCCTTTTGCTTCCCATCGCCACCCCCTATGCAGGTTAGTTTTCTCTTCTTTTATTATTACTATATTATTAATTTAATTCTCTCTTGCTAAACTTACCTTTTCTTTCTAACACTCTTTCTTTACCCTATCCCCAGCATCCTTAATTTAGTATGTGACATAGGTTATTTTAAAAGCTTTCATTATGCTTTCTTTGACATCCTTTTTCTATTTGAAAAGCATTTGAAATGATCAATGACAACTATTCAGCCTCACTATCCCTTCCCAACAGACCCTGCCCCATCTCACTTAGCCAATATTTGTAGGTTAAGGGGTAAGAATGAAGTGTTGCCATTTGCTGGAACTTTGCTGGTTTGGACAAATTTAAAGCTGAAGAGAGGGTCAGTCTGAATAGGGGAGAGTGATGGTCAGTACAACTGGGTTTCATCCTTTTCCATGGGACAATTTTCCAGAGGACATGGCTCTCCTCTCCCCACATTCCCCAAGCCAACATTCAGGACCAAATTAAGACTCTATGCAGGTTTTCTTTTGGACAAGGCAGATTAAACTCTGAGTATAGGCATGTTATGAAAATGAAAGAGAAGCCTTTCTTCTAAGAGCTCACTCTTTCTGGGTATGGAAGCCTGCCCTTTCAAAACTGAATTGTGTGACTTTGCTTAAAGCTTCAGACCTGCTCCACTCAGTCTCATACTTCTCCCCCTGAACCTACAGGTTGGGGAGGAGTTGCTCGGGAGTGTATACTGCCTGGTAGTTTAGAGATTTCATTTGCTGCTTTTGGAAGTTTTCTGTTGTTATTAGGATAAGAGGAAACATCTGTATTTGGATGTATTATCATTGTAGTGGCTGGGATACTAACGAGAGAAGGCAGTGAGCATCAACCGTGGGCACAGGGGAATAAAAGAATGGAACAAATGCCCAGATGGTAGGCATGTCCTTTTAGAAATACAAAACAGAGCATTGACTATATCTTTTGTGATAAATTAAATATGAAATTCGTTAGGTCTCTCATCTAATTTCCGACGTCATTCAAGGGTTTAAACTTCAAGACTGAAATAAAGGACAAGTCATTTAACTCACCTGGCTTTCTTCTATTTTGTGAAGTGGCTCTTCTGGGAAACAACACTGTTTGGGAATAGTCAATTTGAAAATATTTAGGTGATTTCTGAAGAGGTGTAAAAGAAATTAGTTCAAATCAAGAAGGTTACCTTGCTTGAGATGTGTCAAGTTAAAATAGACTGCTATAAGACATTTCTGGCCTAGGGGATTTTAAGCATACATTTCTGGCCTAGGGGATTTTAAGCATAAATAAATTGAAATCATGGCTAATATTTTGAGGGTTTTCATTTTCAAAGATAAAAATATTGATGTTCTGAAATAGAACATGGTTACCTGAAGTCAGCTATGTGGAAAACCCAAACAGCAGATCAACCATAGACAATTTCTATTTGTTTTTGGCATACTTTATGAGGTTTTGGCAGGAGATATACATTTGTAATTATCTTTCACTTTGGCCAATGTTGAAATGACTGTGTTTCCTGAGTATAGGGAGAATACAGCCCAAGAGTGTGTTGGCAGGCAAGGAGAGGCCAATTGGGAATCACAGTTATGCTGTGAATAATTCCTGAAGTGGATAATGCTAAAATAGATCATCAAAGAGGGTCTGCCTTTAGTTGGGTAGCAGGTTTATTTTATTTTATTTTTACTTTTTTTTTTTTTAGGAGGTACTGGGTAATGAACCCAGGACCTAGAACATATGAAACAAGTGCTCAACCACTGAGCTACACCTGCTCCCCATGGGTAGCAAGTTTATTTTTATAGTTTTTTAAAAAAATAACATTCTCCAGAACGTATCTCTGGGTAGCCCTCTTAGAACATGCTAATAAAGTTAGTTCTTTTATATGTCATCTAAAATTGAACATTTTAGAGCTTGTTTTGTTACTTGCTTTGGTTAAGCTTTTTGGTTTATTCTATGAAACTATTTGTACATATTATAAAATAACAGCATTTTAGAAAAGAAATGGATACTCTAATAAATTGCCAATCAGTTATGAAGAGGATGCACTATGGAGATAATACTTTCATTTTAAAAGTTTCCTAAGATATGTTCAATATAGTGGGCCTAAGCCACCCTGCAGGAATTGGCCTACATAGAATTACCCTCTGCCACTCTTACACTGGAAACAAATATCTTATCCCCTGTAACAAAAGAAGCATCAGAAGAGCACCTCTTGTCCAAGAGCCCATGGGGGATACAGCAATGAACAAATGAGAAAGGGACCTACTTTTTTTTTGAGCAACTGCTATGGACCAAGTTCTAAAAAAAAAAAAAGCTTATGTAATTCTTATAAAATTGGCATTATTATTTTTGGGCTCACTTTACCTGAGGAAACAAGATTAAAGACCCTAATTATCTTATTGTGTTAGCTACTTACAGGGCAGAGCTGAGTTTGCCAACTAAATCTATGTGAGTGAAATAAGTGTTTTTGTTTTTTTTTTTCTTTTATTCATATTGAAGAAAGCAGCAATGAAATCAAGTGAAACTTTGAAAAAATTCATTTTGCTAAATGGTATAAGAAAAACCCTGCATTAGGAATATTATCCTATCATTGTTGAGCTTAGCTAGTTCATTTCTAGCTTAGCTCAAAGCAGGCTTGGGGGGATATGGCACGAAAAGATGGGTAGCATGGTGGAAACCTAAGTCAGGAGAACACATAGTGGTCAAAAGCATGGAGGTGAGAATGTATAAGGTATGTCCCAGGAAAGACAGGTAATTGTGTGGCCTGGAGCACTGGGTACATGAAAGTGAGTAGTATGCACTGTGATTGAAAAGTTAAATCAAGGTAGCATGGACAAGCTTGAATGTTATGCTAAACAATGTGGTCTCTATTCTGCACATCATGGGAACAGCTGAAAGTTTTTAAGTTGGCAAGATACTTGATTAGATTTGTACTTTAGTGCCCCTGCTTCAGTTGCACAGTGGAAGGCAAGTTTTAGTCACAAAAGGACAATGAAGGCAGAGACCAGGAGGCTCTTGGAACGTGAAAACCTAAAGAAGGAAGTAGAAAGAAGGGAAATGACTAGGGAGGCTCTTAATCTCACATTGGACATCACTTCATTTTATAAATCTCTTTGCAAGAGATTATTATTCGTATAAACATTTGATTCAAATCTGATGTGATCCTACAAACCCTCTCTTCTTGACATCAACATTTGTGAATTTGTTGCTTTCTTTGAAGAACGGGAGTTGATTGTCACTTTGTGAAATGTAAGTCCTTTGAATATAACAATGACAATTTGGACTTCTATTTATGATTCTTGTCTTAGGGGAGTTTAAATCTCCTGTCACAACCATTCTCTTCCATTAATTATTTGTATACTTTCATCTTGCCATCTTGCCACTTCAAGCTCTTAATCACTAATCATGTGGGTAGGTTTCTCAGAATGTGTGGAACCAGATTCCTGCTTCTTTCTACACCCTGCAAATCCTTTCCTTGCACTGATTTTCCTTTGAAGTCAATGGATAGTCCACACAGAGAAGAAAATATATGAGGTATTGAGAGAAATGAATGTGAGGCCCAGGGACCAGGGGGAGAAATGTGTCTTTCTTCAAGTACCTTGATACATTTGACCCTACTCTCTGTTTGTAGATTTTCACTAGGATCCTAAAGATATCAGTTCTAAAATAGAGATGCAGGTTCTTCAGGAAATATAGCTTCTAGAATGTTTTCCCATACTAGAAGAAGGGAGAAAATAACTTATGCAAGTACAGGAAAGTATGACAAAGTGCAGTGATCTCTCACCCTTTGATTTCATTTCAATACTTTGTTTATAAACTTTGACTAACAGTCACGCACAAAAAATAGTAGGGAAAAATCTGATCCAAAGATATTTTTGAGTTTCTTCCCAAATTAAGCTTGACTTTGAGCTGTTTTCAGTAAAATAAGCATCAGTTGTTAATACATATGGAAGAGAAAGTTGAAAGTATTTTCAGCAAAGGAATTTTATTTTCAGATGCTGTTTTTGAATGACTTCTGCTTCGAGTTTTTCTTTTATTGTAGAAGGAATTAATGTTATAGATGTGTGGATTACATGATGTTCAATTATCTAGGAATTCACATAATTAAGTAATTACTGAAGAAGGAGAAAAGACTGAATTAGAAGGAAACATATCTAAGTATTTAGAAATAAAGATGAAAAAGGTATCCTAGTATTTTGTTCCTATTGCCCCTGATTAGCTGTGTAGTCCCAGACAAGTTTTTCACTCCTATGTATTATCTAGTGAAGGGAAATCATAGATTTCTTGGTTTTCCAGAATACTTTTTGATCTTTAGATGAAAGATAGTGGTGAAAAAAATTATCAACAAGTAAGGGTGAACTATTTTTATGAGGTACAGCCATACATTAACACATTTCAATAGGACAACTGAGGATCTGTAGAAATAAACACACTGACAGTTCCACAGAGACCTCTTTTCTCTGCAATAGTCCCCATTGCTTGCTTTCATATTGTGTGGTGCTGAGAAAGGACATCAGAGCATAGAGCAGGGTCCAATTTTATTTGATAATTAGTAAAATGCATTAATGCAAAACAAACAGTGAACCCTAAGTTAAACCATGGACTATAGTTAATAGTACAATTAAAAACGGACTTTCATCAGTTGTAACAAATAGTCCACACAATTGCAAGGTGTTAAAAATAGGGTGGTATATGGCAACCCTGCATTTTATGCATAATTTTTCTGTAACCCACAAGTTCTGTAATGAAAATAAATAAATAAGAAAACAAATAAAATTTAAAATGTATTTATGAATTTAATGTTCACCTTAGAATTATTGAATTTATTTGTATCCTATTTTCCAGTCCTTAGACATATATAATAAACCCATTACATTCTGCCAGCAATATAATAATCAGGCCAATTTAAGTCTATATTTTTTAGTTAGAAGTAATTTGAAAAATATATATCAATTTCTTCTACTTTGGTGGATAGCTATAATTTTTAATTGACTTTATGCATCCATTTACTACTATTTATTTGTAATAAATATTCAAAGTTATAAGGGAAATCAGATAATTATTATGCTGTGATACATTTCACAATACCTAGGAACTGGTACATGAAGGTCAAATGAAGGAGAAACTCCTTAATGGAAGAAATTGTCTCCCATTAACATGGTCCTGGAACAGAAACCAAAATTTGAAAAGAATTGCACCTCCTTTGCTTGAGAGAATGGCTATTTCATCTGTCTCTTATGCTAGACATTAAAGGAGAAAACTTCAAAAACAAAATTAAAACAGTGCATATTCATAACTTTTTTTATCCACATTGACTTCCAAATATTTACTTACTGATTAAAGCTTAAAGAACTGCTTTCAGTTCAAAGTTAATATAACTTTCATTTTGTTGATTGAGTAACTGGGTTATTAGCATTTCAGATAATTAAAAAAGGTTCATTTGGCAAATCAATAAAATTGTTAGCACTATTACCTGTCTGCCAACATTATGGAAGGTCCACATTTTATAAATAACATATTGCTAGATTATTTGATTGATTGAATTTCTATATTAAAATGTCTTTTAAACTGTATGGCTTATATGGTAGGCATTCCATCTTGTAGGGCAAAGAAAAGTTGAAGATAAAAGCATCATTCCAGTATTGATGATTAATGTAATGAGTACTGGCCTTGTGGAGATTATGTTCTAGAGTTTTACAAAGAACCAGAAATTCACAGGACCACATATTTTCCTCTTATTTACTTAGGACTTTAAGTTAGATGGGCATTAATGAGTAGCAGCAACATGTTTAATAAACCAACTGGAGCCTGTGGTGGCTGTCAAACTTAGAGGAGGATGCTCTTCTGCTAGCCATATTTCCAAATTTTCCACACAAAAATTTTCATCTTCTTTTCCTGAAAGATTTAACCACATATAAAGTTCAGGAATGTATTTCCTGCTCTACCATCCAATTTCTTTTCTTTTGATAGCTCCATTCCAAGTTTTCAGAAAATGCTTACAAACTGTATTTTCACAATCATTCTTAGAAATTCTTAGGGAAAGATGGCATCACGAGTGGTTCAGAGTGGGGGTTCTGAAGCCAGGAAGCCGTATTTCAAATCCGAGCTCTTCTAAGTGGTCAATTAACTTTTTCCTGTCTTGGTTTCTTCATCTTTAAAATGGATGAAATAACCTTGCCTTCATCATAAAGGTGTTCAAAAGAGTTGACAGGCCGAGGATGGGCACATTCCTTTCTTCCTTGGTATAAGCTGCATTCTCTGAGACATTCTGATCCGCATGGTTAAGGTGGGAACTGGGTTACTCTGGGCAAGTTGAGAATAGAGAAACAAGTTCTTCATACTTTAAAAATATACCTAAGATTAAGTCCTTTAGGATGTTTCAGTTCTGTTTTTCAGTTTTTGGTAGGAGTCTTCATGCTATCTAGGGGCCTTTTAGTATGCTTTCATGAAGAAAAATGATATTGCTACATTAAAGGATGAAGTTTTACATACATTTGATTTACAGCTCTTGGCTTGATCTCAAGACAAACAGTTCAGTGATACTAAGAAATAGTGCTCAAAAGCACAGAAAACATTTATGTAACAAATGAGAAAGGAAGGGCTGAGCTATGAATAGTACTTTAGAAAGAAAGGCAGAAAAATTTACTCAATGCACAGTTTGTAGTGAGACGCTTCTCGCCTGTCTTTGAAATAGGTTTATCTAATTAATACTATAATTACATAAGTTATGTAATGATTGTGAAAGGAAATGAAAAGTTTAATTTCAAGCATGAAATTATATGCTTCTGGTATTCATACTTGCTTTCATGCGGTTTGGAGAATATCATATTATGTGTTTCTTTAGGGTGAACTCTGTCCTAATATTTAAAAGCATCCTTCATTTGAAAGAATGTAGATCAGTGACATGTAGACATATCATGTAGAGCTACATGACAGGCTTCTTGTTTTTCCCTAATTTCCCCTCTTGCTCTTCACTATCTGAAAGTATCATTCTCCTCTCCATCTCCCCACCGCCTCCACCCCCAGAGGTCATCTATATTGTCAGATAAAATCATTAGCATGTAGATGATCCTTGAGGACATTTTTTTCTGTATTAGTCTTAAGAGCATTCTTCTCATGCTTTTTTTAAAATAGAGGGCCAGAGAAAAAGAAGAAACACACTTCATGAATTCAAAAAATCAGCAAAGACTACCCTAATTAAAGAAGACCCATTACTGAAGATAAAAACCAAGAAAATGAACACTGCAGACCAATGTGCCAAAAGATGTGTGAGAAATAAAGGACTACCATTCACTTGCAAGTAAGTGACTTCATTTTGTTCTTAGGATAATTTTCCAAATATAGCATGTAGTCTTTATGATCATGTTTTGTTGAATTCAATGTAATTTGACCTTAAAATTATAAGCTTGCCTAGTTTTAACTTATACAACAGAAGACTCAACTCTCAGTTGATGGAAATAAAGCTTGAATAAGAAAGACTACATAAACTGATATCTTGTAGAATCCACAGTGGCTGTGGTTGCTGAATTTGTGTTTTCTTATCTTATGAAAAATTGAACTGTAGGAACCAAAATTTTATTCGATTGACATTTATCTCCCTAACAACTTTAAATATGCTATTCAGAGTAAACTTTTTTTTCTTGCCAAAAGAAGGAGAAATTTTCAGAAAATTAACTGAGCATCAGCCAAGATTTACACCAACTTATATCAGTGTCTTTAGGGATTTAAATAAAAGGTGTTGAGAAAATTAGATAAACACTAGAGGGTGTGCTGTCAGCAGAGAGGCTGTTTAAAAGGAGTTACAGGATAGTAATGATGAAGATGATGAAGTTTTAGGTGAAGAGTGACAGGACAATTAGAAAAGGCATAAGGAGACTCAAATGGAGAGATTCTTATCTTGTGACAGCCCCTGTATTACCTCAAAGGGAAGAATTCTACACTGCTTTGTCAAAGACTGCAGAGAATAATATTTGTAGTTTTGGGCCATGAAGGTGACAATTTCATCTAAATAGAACCTAAAACTACCAGAGGAAGATGCATTCCTAGTTCTTTCTCATGAACATTCCCTCCACCTCACTTACTTGCTACCCTTTCATTCTGTATTCCATCCCCAACTTTTTCTTTTTCTTTTTCCCTTTTACAAGATTACACATGAAACCCTGTAAACTGTGAATTCTACTCTATATTTGGATAGTGATGCATGATGTGAACATGGGGTTCAGTAATGCCATAGAGGTTCTAACTTCATCTTGCTTTTCTCAGCAAAATGAGTGTTATGGGCCTAAGGGAAAAGGACATGGTCAGGGAAGCTCTTCAGCAGATTTTGGTGGGGAGGAGGAGTGGAGAGGCTATCTCCTTTCTGTTCCTTTATGGCTCCTCTGAAAGTATTTTTATTGCCAAACTACCACTTTAAGGAGATATTTCCTGGCAAGGAGAGTGGGGAATTGACTTTATAAGTATATTTCTATGATAATTCTGATACATTCCCTGACTTTCCTATGAAAGCCTTGAGATTGTTTGAAAATAAATTAGGAATAACTACTCTCAATCAACAGGTCAGCTGCTTAGATTTATTGAGATGTTCTTCTGGCAATTAAGGAGGTTGGATTTGCTGTATTTTCCTATCTCAGGGTTGGAAGGTTGAGGTAAAGGGTATCAGAGAACCACATCAATCATTGTTGATTTTTTACATTGGATCTGACAATGCACACTCCTGAATTAAAGAGAAAAATATTGCTACCCTTCAATTCTTACATTAGTCAGTTGTATGCCTGAAAAAAAAATTTTTTTAAAGCTTTCTTACCATTTTATTTAGTAGAAATTAAAATAATTTTGTTGCTTCAGAGAACACATGTCACCTGATTAATAAATCTTCATGTAACCCATGTATATGAGGTTTTTTGTTTTCTTACTGTATTTTGGGGAGTTACACTCAGTCCTGAGATTTATGTCAACCTGTCTAGGAAACAGCATGTAATATTAGCTTTGGACAGCCAAAGTTCTGCCTGCAAATGGTGTCCCCCTCCTCCCCCAATCTATCCCAAATAGATATACATATATATTTGAAATTACTTAATATACTAGTCATTCAGAATTGAATGGACAGACAATAATGTCTGAAATTAGGTTCTCAATGAACCAAAGGATCCTGTTTGAAGACTTGTTTCAAGGACCAGAATCATTGGAAGACAATAGAAAATATACTAAACTGCTTGAAAATACCAGGAAAGCTGTGTGAAATCATCTGGGAATTGAGTGGGGGTGGGGGAGTGGAGTAGAACATTCTCAAACACTGTTTCCTCTTGAGAAGGTATCAACAATATTGATTTTACAGAGGTTCAAGTTCCTCTTTGCTGGGTAGGAAAGATGACAGAATGCCTGATTCCAAGCTCTTCAGAAAATTTGCTAATTCATAAACTGACTTAAGGGAAAAAAATAGGGGGCTTTCCTTTTTCAGCCCTGACTCAGTAACTGGTCCTGGAATTGTCTTCCTGCCATAAATAACTAGAAAACTGGATAAAAGAAATTCTTGAATGGAAGATAATCATTAAAACAAGGCTCAATGGTCTAAAAATTAAACTGTAGAGAAGATGCAATTCATGGAATTTAATGGCTTGGGGCTATTCCATATGAGAGTGAAAATATTTTATAGAAACACTTTTCTGAGAGCATACGTTACTATAATGGAATGAGAGAAAAAGAATGAAATCAATAACCTGGAAACCTTGTCACCTACTTCCCAGATGGCACCACCTTTGTACTTACAGAGGCAAACCTTATATGTTCCTGATGAAACTCATAAATCACCTTAAAAGGGAGAAAAAGAAAACCATCCTCATCTGCAAGGGAACCTCATATAATTAGTAGAAAAGTATTTTCTATATGTGTGGCACACTTTTTATCTAAATGTGAAGCTAAGTGACAGGTTATTGATTTCTGTAAATTTAAAGTTTCTTTATGTTTGTTTAATTTTTTTTTTATAAAATTACTATATCTTCAAGATTATTTACAACTTCCCACAACTGCCCTAAAATAGGGAATAAAAATGTTTTCCATAAGCTTACAGTTTATCTGATCAAAATTCAAGTGTACTTTTAGCTGATTCTTTATTATCAAGTCATTTTGCCAGAGTTGCAAAAAATATTTTAATAATTTCATTTTAGTTATCACTTGTTATGAAATATTCTTGAAAGTGAGTATTTTTAAATATGTAAGCCATCGCACACATTTCTGAATATAATTTTTGAAGTTATTTGCTTAAAGAAGGAAACATAAGTGAAAAATATAACAGGAAAATATTTTAAGCTATTTGATAATGTCTTTAATATTTGTTCCGTAAAAGTTATTTCTCCTTACTTAAAATTCATTTAAAAGTTGCCAAAATTCTATGAAATAAATGACTAATTTGAAATATCTAAAATTACCAGAAAATTAGGTTCTCAAAAAAATATTATATGAAATGGAAGAGAAAGTTCTTATTCTTAAAAAAGAAAAATCCATGCATGTGTTTCAACTGGACACTTGTACATGATGGCATTCTAATGAGCACAAGGAAAGGTGGAAAGTCTTTTTTTGTTGTTGCTATTGTTTTTATGTCATGACCCTAACTGTCCAAGTGATTAGAATTTTTAAAAGCAGTTTTATTGCGATATAGTCACCTACCATGCAGTCCATCCAAAGTGTATGATCTGTGGCTTTTAGTATAATCACAGAGCTGTGCATTAATCACCACAATCAATTTTAGAACATTTTCATTACTCCAAAAAGAAAAACTCCATCACCCTTAACAGTCATCTCTCAATCTCTCTATCCATTCTCAGCCCTACATAACCACTAATCAATTTCTGTCTCTATAGATTTATATATATTTATATTTTATATAAATGGAATTATACAATATGTAGTTCTTTGTCTCTAGTTTCTATCACTTAGCATAATGTTTTTAAATTATTATCGCTTTTTAATTAGAAAAAATTGTGAGCTTACCAATCAATCATGTGTAACATATAAGACTCCTGTACATCACCCCACCACTAGCAACTTGCATTGTTGTGGCACATTTGTTACAAATGATGAAAGAACATCATAAAATTATTACTGCTCCCTGTAATCTATAGCTTATATTTGGTTTATTTTTTCCATAAACCATCGTATTAACACCAAGTATTAGTATTGTACATTTGTTATGGTTCATGAGAAAATGTTCTCATATTTGTACTGTTAACCACAGACCATAATCCATCACAGGGTTCTCTGTGTTATATAGTCCCATGCCTTGTATAGTCCATCCAAAGTATATACTCAGTGGCTCTGTTTCATCACAGAGTTGTGCTGTCATTTCTAGAATGCTTTAATTACTCCAAAAGGAAAAACCCTATTCCTTCCTATACCCTCCCCATTATCTATCCTTAGCATTGATATAGCACCTTCTTTGCCATTGATGCAAGAATATTACAATATTACCATTAACTACAGATGATAAGTTATATTAGGTGTATATTTCCTATGTATTACCATATTCTTAACACTTTGTAATAGTGATATACATTTATTCTAGTTCATAGAAGAACATTCTTTATTTGTACCAGTAACACAATCCTTACCCTTCAGTGAACAATAACAACAGAGATGATACTAATGCATAGAGATAATAATCGTAGGGGTAACATGTATTAGTAATTTTCTTCCAGATAATATAAAACCATATTCTCAGTGATATTAATGGGTTTTTTTTTCATTAAAAATGCTCATGCAAGCAAATCTATTTATGAAACATTGGCTTACATAACAAATAGTTGTCTTCATTATCCCTATCTTCCTAGCCTTTAATATGCATTGTAACTCACCAAGAAGGCATAGTATATGTAAAATTTTCCAAACTTATTTGGCTAGAGATCTCATTCCTAGGCGGACATTCTCGGGTATGGTGATTTGTCTAATCCACTTTAGTAAATATCCATTTGGAAATGTACTTTATACAGTTACAGATTTTGGAACTTAATCATGATATTCCAAATATAATTGTCCATGTATCGCTGCCAATAAAATATTCCAACCTGCTACATACTTGTAAAAAAAAGTCTTCAGAAATAATCCAAGCAGTTTTGTTATATATTGCTTTTGCTGCTTGAAGCCACCATTTTCTAAAAGTAGTTTAGAATAAATGAGAACATTCCCAATATTAGTCAATCAGATATTTAAATCTATATCTATGAAAACTTAATTTTGTTCTTTCTTATTTGTCCATCAAGTGGCAGGGTCAAATATAACTCATTTTTCTTATGTATGTATAACACTGCATCTGTTTTTATATTGTCCTCCTTGGTAAACCATGTGTCCCTCTTTTAAAAACTGTATAAATAGTAGTATTCCTTCTTTTCATTTAGATATTTTTTTCAGGGCCTTTGTTTTTGACAAAGCAAGAAAACGGTGCCTCTGGTTCCCTTTCAATAGTATGTCAAGTGGAGTGAAAAAAGAGTTTGACCATGAATTTGACCTCTATGAAAACAAAGGTAACTGACTTCTCCCTAAATAATCCAAATTGAAATAAAGTATTAAATATATGTTTGTAATTTCCTGCCACAGTGCCCTTTCCTGCTGATTTTTCTATGCTGAATCTGTTATATAGTCAGTTTGGACACTAAGGAACATGAAACTGATGCCTTGACTATTTTTACTATGGTACTTTAGGTTAAAGAGAGCACTCTCAAACTTCCTATAATGTAGATGTCACCCTCCCTCTTTTATTTTCCCCTTAGGAGAACATCTCCAAAACTGGTGTTCTGCATGTTCATTTTAGAAAATGACACCTTAAGTTATTAGTTTGAGACCTTATATTAAAGCAAAATTTGAGCTTACTATAATATTTTAAAACTTCACAACTCTAGAAAACTAATTTAAGTTATAGTGACTATTGCTGATATTAATGAAATGAGGAGGTTTGGGGAAAAGGAGAATATTTGTTCATGGTTGAATCTATTCTTTATAAAATACCTTTTTAAAACTCTTAAAAAGAGAAATTGAGGTCATGTTATTTGATAATTTGTCTATTTTGGTGCCCTGATATTGTATTCACAATGTATTTACTTTGTTCAAAAGAAAACTCAGATAAATGATAGAACAGAAGAATGTTAAATGATTAGAAATTTTACAAATTAAACCTGTTATCATATAAAATAAAAACTAACAAATTATACTTACAATAATTAAATTTACTCTGATTTCAATGTTTTCTTAAATGTTACCATGTTTTATTAAATTTGGATATTTGTTATTATACACAGGTATTTTCATTTTAGAAGGGTAGATGTGCAAATGATTTTTAGATGGTAGAGAATAAGATAATATCTACACACTCCAATAATTCTACAAATCCTAAACATAATTAATGTCTAGTTTAAGATCATTCTTACCTCAGGCTGCTAAAGACTACAGTACTATTATTTGATAGGAATATGAAGATTATTGCATCTTGGGTTGCCTTGTGATTTAACAGCTGGAATTTTAACAAAAAATATAGAAGAAAATAGCCTAATATAGTTATCTCACACACACTCAATACACCCTCACACTTTTACCAAGATTAGTTAATTTTATTATTTTAAAACAACTTTCTGATTCCAATATAGGTTTAAAAATTCACTTAGGTTTCGCTTTTATTATTTCTTTAAAATGGTTTTTATATTTGAACAAATCACATCTGACAAACCAAATACATATGGCCAGCTGAGTATATAAACTAATTTATGTTGAGTACATAGACTAATCTCTGCAATTATCCATTTGCATTCACAGTATTAAAATCTCTCAAAAGTCTTTGTTTTAATTGTTTTGGATTATTCTGATGCTGTATTATTTTTTTAGCTACTTTTTATTTTTTAAAAATATTTTTTGTTTCATGCTGTATTATCTTGAAAATACTAATAGAAACTCTAGGAAAGAAATTTCAGTGTTAGATGAAACAGTTTACAAGAGTTACTTTACCTACAAACTTGAAAGGAAATTTACTTTTATATTTTTCTTTAATAAATAAAGCATGTTCCTTATAGTCACAATGTTGTTATTTTTTTCTATTTTCTTTCAACAGACTACATTAGAAACTGTATCATTGGTAAAGGAGGCAGCTACAAGGGAACAGTATCTATCACTAAGAGTGGCATCAAATGCCAGCCTTGGAATTCCATGATACCACATGAACACAGGTAAGAATAGCATGAAGAAACAAGGATGGGGCCTTTCTTTTTCTGGTGCCAACAATCTCACATTAGACCTTCAGGATAATCCTACAAGAACGTAATAATTTAGGTGGTTTAGCTGAATTATATTACGTGAATTCATGATGGATGTTTAGCAAAAGATAAATACATTTATCAAGATGTGGTGAAACAGAACCAAGTTAATGCCTCAATTTATAGGTCTTGCTGTTTGTGAAGAATAAATGAAAACTTCATTTAAAAATAAATGATTTTTTTCTTACTCTGACTCCAAGAAGGTATAGCACAATGCAGCTGAAAAGGCAGACTGTAAAATACCCTGAGGCAGATCCGACTCTAACCTTACCCCGGGCCTGAGTGCTCCTTCACTTCAGTGGTTCTACCCCTGGGCTGCACATTAAAATCACCTGCTGGGGGATTCTTAATGTATCCCACTGCCCAGGCTACAACACAGAGACCAATAACATCAGAACTTCTTGGGGGATAACTCAAGCATTAGTCTTTTTAAAAAGCTCCCCAGGTTATTGCTAAGTCCAGCCAATGTCAAGAAACACAGCTAAAAACTTTTGCCTCAAATTGACCAACCTTTCCATTCAAACTATTGCCTAATAACTGGGGGAAACGTCTCATTCCTTGGAAAGTGATTGTCTACACTTAATAAAAGAATCGTGTTCATTTTAACATGAATACTATTTAAAGACAAGTAAACATAACATCTATAGTCTCATTAGATTGAGAGTTTTAACCATTACGGATAAGAAACATAGATAACCAAAACTCACTAGAGAGCGAAACACAGTCACAGATTTTCAAGACTTATTTGAAAAATCAATTTAACAGGAATTAAAGTAGTTTTAAACAGCTGTCTCCTGATTATTAAATACTTTGGAAGATTTAAAGGTGGGACAATTTAGGTATAATTCCCCACCCCTCCCCCAAATTTGTAAAGATGGTAATATTTAACCTCTTTTGGAGAGTTTCCCATGTGCCAAGCACCTTCTTCATCTCATTTAATCCTCACAAGCACCACATAGTGTGGGTGAATGTATTAGTTCTATTCTATGTTTAATGAAACTGTAGCACAAACAGGCTTAGCAACTTACTCAAGGTCATATACAGCTAGTAAGTGGTATGGCCAGAAGGTAAGCCCAGCCAGTGTACCAGTTCCATAACGTGTATTCTTCACACAGGATGTGAAACACTTGACCTACCAGCAGAGCCTATGCTGTGAATGTTTTTGTAATAGTCCTTATAACTTTGCCTTGATAAATCGATGTTTTTTTTTCCTCCATTTCACTTTTTATGTCATAAATTTGCAAGCAAATCTAATTCAGTAAACAGAGAGGAGTTAATTGGCCCAGACTGGGATCAAATATGTGATCTTGGCCTGTTTAACCCAAGACAGTGAATGTCCAAGCAGATCAGCTCTACAGTGTTTCAGTAAAAGAAAACAACATTTTTTCCAGATTAGTTTCTTACAATTATATAGGAATATCTCTGAATCAAAGTATTATCCTTATATTAGAAAATAATATATATATAAAATAGAATAGAACATAATCTCTTATGGATTTGCGTGGTGTCACTCCCTTTATAGTGAAGAAAAAGTTTTGTTTAAATAGATATATTTCACCTTTAAGTTTTCATGAACAAAGAAATAGTACTTGAAATTAATCCTACCCCAGTCTAGGAGAATGCAGGACCTACCCGGTAGAGGTCTTATTTCAACCCAAATTCTCTATGATTGTGATTCTCTGCTAGAGGAAGTAAATGTGTAATAGATCTCCTTGGGAACTGGCTTTCCGGTCCAATCAGCTATTTTACCAACAAACATTTGCTTGTGATATAGAGTTTTGCAGCTAGAAGATCTTGCATATTAATCAAATCCTTTTTTGTATACAATGGGAGCAGCACTTAATTTTCATCAATTAGCAGCTTATTGGAATATTGCATGATAGCATAACACTTTTAAGTCAAGTGTTAACTAAAGATGAATTTTATGAGAAATGGAAAAAGGAATATTCTCTGGCTGGAGGAGTGATTTATTGTTGACTCCCTAAATTGAAATATTTTACAAGTGGCTTAATGGGAAGATGATGATAGATGATGAAATTAGTATAGAAGCTTAACCAGAAAATCAGGTGACCTGATATCTACATCTGTATCCTTCATTGGCCACCCAGCATTCAATAACGAAGCAGATGATAGAATAGATCAAATTTCCTATGAACACAGTTCGTATTAAAAGAAAAGACAGGGAGGCTAGCACCCAGAAGATCTAATTTATATTTCAAAGTCTATTTGGATATAACTCAATTTCAAATATTTCTTCACTTACTTGT